>JANHGB010018404.1:0-16751 GCA_026283785.1 Coracopsis vasa | reverse complement strand
GGTTTTGAATTAACATTAATCCCACAATACATTACTAAATAAAGCCAGAGACTTGTTTATCTTCAGATCAGGTTAATTTTAATCTTTAAAATTATTCCCATTTTTGTAACATTTCCAAACCAGTTGTCATGTCAGTGGTTACATACTCATTATTACATATTCATTAGCTGTCACAGAGCTCTGTACCTACTCTTATTATGACCCCTTTCACAAGGCAGTCCTGGAGCATGAGCCTTCTTTTACTGAAGTTTATTTTCAAATATCATTCAAATAGCTATGCTGAACAGCTTCTCATTCTTGCAGTTGCATTAGGCAACATTTTTCTTTTGCTCCATCTTCTCCACCTTGGAGTATCAGTGACATCCAGAGCCTCTGATCACTGCTATCTGTATGTCACCTGAAATATATAGGTTTTATTCCTTTTGCAGGTTCCATTGCTTACATCATTCCTCTATGCTCCCAAAACTGATGTTCTCCACAGGAGAGTTCTTCAAACTTTTTGTTACAGCTCTCAATAAGCTTCCAGTGGATCACAGAAGCTGTGATTTTTAGACTCTTGAAGGAGCAATAAACTACTTTGACTTCTGGGCAGTCTACATCTGCAGCTGTTACATAAAGCTAGTTTTCACTTCCTTGCCTTGGAAGCACTGAGTGGATGCTCGGAAGGACTGAGTGGATAGCATCTCCTCTGAGATGCTCTCCTCTTTTTCCCTGCATAATTTCCATGAAGGTGAATTAATTTGTGCTTGCAAATAATTTGAGACGATGTCCTCCAGAGGGACTAGTTGTAAAGCAGTGTCAGTCTTTTCTCCCCAACAGGCCAGTTTTTATTCTCCATCTTCTCATCCATTCTCCTGTTGTCCTCAATTTATTCTCTCTTTTCTCTGATTTTCTCTCTCATGTTTCTCTTTCCTTGTATTTCCCTGTTTTCATCCCATTAAGTTTTATTTGGAAGGTTGGCCACCCAGCTCACTGCCTCACTTGACCTTTCATTCTAGATTAGCTTTTCCCATTTGAAGGCCTGCTTGTCCAGCCTTGTCACCTCTCACCGTAATAAAACAACTCTTCCTTGTTAGTGCATCCTTCATCCAGTTTTATGCCTGGATTCTTTGGAAAACATAACTTCTGTGATTATACTGTATAAATGCATATATTTACCCTTTAGTGTGAGTAAAATTTTAAGCCTTTGGCAAAACTTGGGAGAGGAATAGAGGGATTTAAAGTGGTTTTAAGTTTTATTGGAGAAGATGGCCACACAGAAGAAAAGGAGTTTATTTTGTGTTCCCTCTGAAAAGAAAGAAAGCAATTTGAGCTCATTCTTACTAGACAGTAGAAAATCAACACTGTGGGACTCTCATTGCATTAGGTATTACATTATTAGAGGTGATATTGTTAGAGCTTCCATCTGGGCTGCTCTCCTCTGTGGACTTTCCAAATGCAAACTTTGATTTTGGCTTTTCCAACAGTTCCAGCCTTTAAATTGTATCTCTCCTGTCTGTGTTCTTTGCTGTCCAATAGCAAGTGAACTCATGGTATATTGTTAATATTATTCAGTAACAAAATCCATCGGTTATAATGTACAACTCTAACTGAAGGATGATCTCATGGATACTGATATCGACAGAACTACTATTTTGTGACACTTGTTTCTGAATCCACTGTGTGTGTATTGTTTGGCTATAAATATTGGGGATAGGGATTTTCTCTGGTTTTGACCACTATATTGTGTTGGAATAGTAGGCAATGGTTATAGTTAGAAAAACGGTTTTCATAGTTTTTAAACATTTCTGTATGTAAAGTGTGTTTTAGGAAGGTTGAAGAAAATGCAGGCTTTTAGTTGCCTTTTGACAGTGGTAGGCTGAATCTTCCTTAACTCACGCATGGAGTGTTTCAGTCTTAACATGGTGCTATGGAATTCTTAATATTGACATTTCTCAGAAATACAGAACTTACAAGTGTAAAACATTTGCAAGAAATAATGAGCAAAAATAAGTAATAGTATTCCAGTTGAAATCCATAAAATAGCTAAATTATTTGGAAAGAGATTAATTACAGTGAAGTAGCCGTGCAGGGTATAATGATGATAAGTGGCTGTGATCTATAGTAGAATGGACTCATCTTGCAGTGAGTGAGCACAGGTCCGACAGAAATGGCAGAGGATCACTCCTGTTCAGAAATACCTGACCGGACGACGTCAGAAAACATGTTAAAAAAAACCACCCTGTTTTTTGTAGAGATAATTTTATGCAATTATTCCCGGAGGAATCTTGATGGACCTGTGTAACTCACCCTATTTTATCCTGAATTACATAAGACTAATGAGGAGAGAGGGAGATTTTCACATACACAAGAAACCAAAACCAAGGATATGAAAAAAAGTTGGAAATTGTACTTAGGTGGATTTAGTGAAAGTTAAAAATGAATTGGAGTAAAAATGGGAAGAATTTTGTATCCTCTGCAGTCCTGCTGTACACTCTGTGTCCTGTGTGTAATTAATCATTTACACCTTTGTGGAATGTCACAATTCTTATTTGGTAACATTTTGCACTGGGGTGATACAGTAGCTGCAGGGGGTTGGTAGATAAATGGCTTTCCTTATTTACTTATTATCTTTTCCCTCACCTAGAATATGTTAAACATGTTTCAGACCTGACTTGGTTTCAAGTACGAATGGGTTTTCAATAGCAACATCATATATCTTACTTGAAGGTGTGAAGAAAAGGAAGAAACAAAAGTGTTTTAACTCCAGTGCACTGTTTTCATGCTTCAGCATACTTGTGTCCCCTGGTTGTCATTTAAATAATAAATGAGCACTTTTGACAGCAAGCATATTTCCATACAACCTTCACAATAAGTGGATAGTTACCAATTTAATTGCTAACTGCTTGACTCTGCAAAACTTCTTGAACACCATAGAATTTCATGGAGAGGTTTGTGAGGAAAAAGGCCTGACTAGATCCTAGGAGTGGAAAACCACAATATATTCTGATTTAGTGTTAATTAAGTGGTGAATATAGATGTTTACAAATATAACCAATTTGTTTATACACACCTACCACCTTGTCAGACCCCATCTACATATTCAGTAGATTGCTTTTCATTTGAGGATTCCTTTTCTATGGAAAGAGCTGTATGAAATGTTCCATGTGGAAAATTAACCCACAGCAAATTACTGTGTTATGGAGCTCCTGGTAGACTACAGTGAGAGCTGAATCCCTATCACTTTTTATTTTAGCCACGAAACAAATGTAAAGATAATGCTGTCTCCAATTCAGCATCTCCATGAGCAACACAGAAGAATTGTTAAGAATCCCAAAGTGGCTGTTACTACCTGTCAGCTTTCCATGTTGTTGATAGCACTTACACCAACTGTTGTTGTGGGAAAAAATGAGAAGGCTCATCTGAAGCTGGTATAAAACTCAAAAGATTCAATTCAGACACAGTTTACACACTTTTAACAGTTGTTTTCCATGGAGTTGCAATTACACTGCAGCAGGTCTGGATCTGGCTACAATTTCCCTGCCAGGAGCTGTTGTACTGCCGAGGGTTCTCTGCGGCACTGTGTGTCAGCTGTCTCTTCTGCTTTGTCAGCTTTTGGTGTCACTAAATTGCCAAATTGCCTCAATGCAGAAATGTAGCTCTGCTTCTGGGATGTTCCAGCCTCTTTATTTCTCTTAACTATATTCACAGTATTGCATGCAGTTGTCATCCCTTTGGACTGCTGAGACAATGAATGAATTTAGACCTTCAGCAACAGCAACTTCAGTACCCTTATTAAAAATGAGATTGTGATCACTACATCCTACATTCATTCCACATTGATGTCTTTGATCACATCCTCTCTGTCCCAGCCAAACCTATGTTACTCTTTGAGGACCGATGTGCAAATTGAACTCCCTGTTTCTGATGTGAAAGCTGACTTTAGTCTTAGTCTCCTTCTGTCCCCTAAGTTTGAAATCTTTTTCTGATCCTCAACTGAATGGTTCTGGCCTATATATTCTTCTCTACATTTCTCATCCATTCTCATCCATTTAATCAATATTCAAAACTATAAAATACAGCAAGTAAGAGCTGTACAATAGGCATTTGACCAAGTAAATGTGGTCATTTCTTTCTGAACAGTGTAATTTTTTTATAAACCGTTCAATTAGCAGGGAACAAACATAATCTTTCAGTAGGTGTCTTTTCCATATGTACTTGTTCTCTGATTATGCAGAAACAGCTGTGTTTAGGAACCTTTAACCTTAGAAAATGTAAAATCTATAACTTATCTAAAATAGGAGGTCATAATTTTCTGTCAATAATTTCTATGAAAGCAGTGTCTTTGCTAGGTGTGTTCTGCAAGAACTAAGGAACTTGTGCCATTTGATTTTTTTAAAGAGACATTTGACAATATTCTGCTCTTTATTAGTATGTGTATCTTACTTAGAAAAGACTTTTTCTGTAGGCTGTTCAGCACATACGGAAAAAAGGTTTTAAATATGAAAATAAAAACTGTTTCCTTCAAGATCTAATTTATATTACATGCAAACACAAAACATGCCATGAAAAAATCCTTCACACGGTTGTATATTTGTATTGTATCGTATACAATGTTGTATATTGGGTCCTGTGTGAAAGTGGAAAAAAAATAGTAGTAGCAAATTAGATTTCATTAAAATTTGGACTTTATTTCCCCTGGGTGAGTGTGTCTTTTTCAACTAAATCATCTCTAGTGAAAATATAAGCCGCCTGTCCTGTAAGAATATCACACTTGAGGAGTGATGATGTAGCTTTACAAGTCACCACATCATCATTCACACATCATCTCCTGCTGAACATGGTGCTTTATCTTCAAGAGATAAATTCAACATAATTGCAGGAAGAAAGATTTATGTTTGACATCAAGAAAAACTTCCTAGTCTGAAGTGTGGTACAACAATAGGGCAGGTTGTCTTGTGAGACTGTGGAATCACTGAGGATTTCTGAGGAAGTGCTAGAGGAAAATATCTATCAGAAATAGTTTAATGCTGTTCTGAAGTAGGGAGATATATTCCTGTGATTGCAGATATGATTGTCTCATTGTGACCAGAACAGGATGATTCAGTACTGGCTCAAAAAATGAAAAAAGTTGAAGCATTTTACTTTTGTGAGGAAATCTGATTTTTCTCTTTTAACCAGAAATGAAAACATGTCAGCTGTGAGAATGGCTGATTTGTTTCACAGTCTTCAGGCGAAACTTACAGAAAAGAAAAATAGTGGCCTTCCTAGAATCCTCCACCTTGCCTGGAAGGTCCTTTCATAGTTGGAGGAATAGAAGAAATCTCTCCTCAGGTCCAGCTTCGTCTAAGAGCAGTCTAGCTTTTTAATAGCAGAGAGCCAAAGTAGACCTGCTTCACTTGGTGGCCAAGAAGAACTGCAGAGCTGATCCACTGGCCCTGCATCTAGGCCTGTAGGTGAAAACTGTTCCACTTTTGAGCTGAAATAACCTGTTGAAGGGAAGACTCCAATGACAGGCTTAAGGGCTTTCTTCTCATCTCTGCTACATTTCTGCTAAGAAATGTAGCAGAGTAAATCTGATCCTATGTTAGCATAAAGTTTTGTAAGCACAAGTGGAGAAATTGTTTCCCAAAATAACCTAAACTTGTGCTTACATAGTGCATTGTATTGCTGTGTATGCTGCTTACATTAATTGTTTACATGTGTGCACTGCTTAGTATGTTAATCTCTGCTCAAAGCAGCATTACAGGTGTTGAAGATGTAATACTTAATTTACTGACTTAGTTTTTTATAAATTTAGAGCCTTACTCATCATCTCAACATCTTTTGCCTTTCATTTCCTTTTCATTGAATACTGCCTCATCTTCCGAACGTATCTCCTAATGCAAGTGTAAAATTTATACATGCTGATTCGTCAAGCATGACATTTCCCCTCCAAGAAACTTTAGTAAAGTGTTTGTTTACTGAGTTAACAACAGACTTGAAATAATTAAGCTGAATCAGTGAGCATTTTAAAGCATTTTCAAAAGGTTTAAAAGTTACAAGCACCTGGGTAGAAAGGCTTAGAAAGCGCTTTCTCAAGCGTAACTCTAGGGTTGCTATAGCAATGTTATAATAGTACCTTATTAATAGAAAACTACATAAATATGCCTTAAAAAATCTGTACAAATTTTTTGCAATATTCTTTGATGTCTGTGCTGGTAACAAGTTTCAGAATCCGAAGACACTGGCCCGTTTGTTTTGGGCTGCTTTAAGACAGGATGAGCATCCTGGTTTTGTCTAACTGGTTTGCTTTATCTAAGCAAAATGGTTATCTGAGTTTTGTAGATAACAGAAAAGCCTGGTTCTATCTTTGGTTCCTATTTACCTGCACCAGCTACATACCCGGTTCTGTACATCCTCTTCTGTACACAGTGTTCCCTAAATAGTTTTGTTGCTTTAAATAGTGCCTGGCTATATCATCCCCTGTTAGAATGTCAGTTGCAAAATGATCTGTTACCTCTATGCCATGTGCTGTTTTTTTCTGCTTTTGATTCTTATTCCTCCCAGAGTGTTAGTGCCTATATAAGCCCCTGGAATTGAATTGAACCAAACCATTGAACGCAACAGTTCACTAACTCCAGCTGAAGGATCTATTTGGGCGAGGGGGAGTGTGTAGCATTTCCTATTCTTGTTATTGAATATAATAATGGATAACAGCAGTTTAGATGTCACACTGCATGAGAAGTTAATACATTTTTCATGCTCTTCACAAAAACCTTTTGAATGCCTACCATAGCTTTGAGGTCGTGTCCTTTAGGGAAGAAAAAGAGCACAGTGACCAGAAAAACAGTTTTTCTGAGCCCTTGGAAGGAGTTAACTCCATCATCCGCAAGGCTTTTATTCATAGGAGCTATTGCAATCTTGATTTTTGCTGTTGTGGACATTAGGATATCATATTTTGTGAGCCAGGCTACTTTTCAAAATTCTCCATTGCTTCTACTGTTTTGTACTTGGCGTTTCACCTGTAAGAGAGTAAATCAAATAGGCAAAAGTAGGAAAAAATGATGAGAACTGTTAATGTCATGACTTACTGATTTATCCAAATTCCTAAAGCTCTTTGGTAAAGAGAAATACCTTTTTCTGTAGCGGAAGCAGGCAGTCAGAACATAGTTTGATGGTAGGCTCATTGAGTCTACTTATTATTTAAAAAGTTAATGACTACTGAATAAGATAAATGTATTTAATTTTGTCTTGCAAGATTTTCCACATAACCAGAAGATATTTAATTGTCTTCTGTAGAATAAGACACCTTTTCAGGGATGTCCTTCTGACTGATCAGACTTCTTAAACATTGCCGTTCTTTTAATTTTAGTACTTTTCTCAGTATTTTTGTTTAACATTTAATCATTTTGCTTAATTTTTTTTTGTCTGGAGGGAGTATTTTCACATGAGTTCTGAAGGTGCTGATCACACATTACAAAATTATTATTGCTGATATGTAGAATAATTGTTTTCATTTTCGTGGCTTTCAGGTTAAGATTCCAAATAATGTTGACCCATAATTAAAATTATTAAGGTGATGTATCTTTGTGACTGAGAACCGATATGGGGAAAGAAGGAAGGACTTTTGGCAAAAAACAAACTTCTTTTATGGTGATTTTTGACACTGTTTAGATTTGCCTGAGAAGCTTTCTCCAAATTAATCATTCTCAGATTATCAGTAGATTCTGGTTCAGATAAAGTTCCATTTGCTCATGGTGTTGCTTTCATGTTTTCTTAGATTATTGTTCAATTGGTTTTCTGCAACCTCTTTCTCTAATCTCTGTAGTTTCCCTGTAGGAGGCTGGCCTTTTTCATAAAGATGCTGGTTATAACTTAATTTCTATGAACTATGTAATGTACACTATGGAGCCTGAATTATTTTACCTTGCAGTGAAGTTAGTTTTCAGGTGTCCCTGCCCATGGCAGGGGGAATGGAACTAGATGATCTTTAAGGCACCTTCCAACCTAAACCATTCTATGGTTCTATGATTCTCTTGATTTGCCTGAGTTTTTCAGAGTTACATTCTGCTGCCTTGTGTATTTTAATTTTTTTCATGAAGCTTTTTTATAATGCTGTTTTCCACATGGAATGAAGTAATATTACAGTTAATTTTTAATCCAGAGACTGCTCATTACATTCAATGCTATTTTTTCCTACCTTTGGGAAAACTAATAATTCTACTGGAATTTTCTGTGAAATTCTTAGGATTAGAGCTAAAAACCAGTCCGTAATTATTGACTTAATCAATGAACACTGGAGTGCATTCACTTTCACTTTTCTGTCCAGTTTTTGTATTTGCACAATTTCTGAATATTTACTAAAATGTCACAGATTTCAGAGAATACAAGTGTTCACCCAGACATCCATATCAAAAGTGTATTTGTTTGTTGGTTGGTTTTGTTATTTTCTCTCTGTTTTATTTGGACATTCTAAGTCCTCCTTCAAGAATGGAAATTTTGGCTGCTGAGCTAAATGATCAATTACTTGCTATGAATAGTCAATATGAGCTATTTGCAAACAATGCAGAAGATTGTGGCATGCTTACATAGAAGTGATTTGGTGTATGCCTACAAATAAAGAAAATCTGTTCACAAGTGATTCATGAACACTAAACTTATAGTAAATCTTATTTGCAATGTGCAATTTGACCTGTTATACATGAAATCAAATTTCAGCTGATGTTGCATAGCCTTTTTGTCAGATTTGACATTCCAGCTTCCTATAATGACAGCAAAATGGATTTTATTTTACAGCTCAACATTCATAAACTGTTTCCATTTTAACTGGATGACTGCTTTATCCAGCTACATCCTACATGTTCTTCACTCACAGTATATTTAATTCCTGTCCTTTAATATAATTAACTCGTTCACTGTTATTTCAGAATCCTCTGCATTTTCATTTTCTGTCATCACACATCTATGTCCTCCAGCTGATTATATGCAAGGACCTAATGCAGACAAAACTATGCACTTGGGCTGTGCCAAGGACAGCAGAATAGACTAATGTCTGTGTAGGAGGGCTCTGTATCTGTTTGCTCTTGGTGTGACAACTGTGGTTGCTCTCTACTGCAGCACAAAAGTGTTCTGATGCCACCTGGCCACCTGGACCCACATAAGTCTCTCTCAGGGGAGGGTAATGTTCTGCATCTGCTTCTCCCTCCCTATTGAAAGGTGATTATGTGGACAGCAAGGGACAAGTAGGATATAAAGATATTTTTCCACCAACCTGTGGGACTTAAAGTTGTGATTGCATTTCTGGGCCAGATTTGCTAAGGAAAACTGGATCAGATAGCTGGCCACTTTCAGAAGTCAGTTTTCAGCTGCTCTGCAGCTGTCTTTTTATATAGTTTGGCCTGTGACTCTCTGTAATTGGGAGAAAAAACTGCAGGGCACTATCTGGAAGGAAATATAATTTTGTAATAGCCAATGAAACACTCTTATATGCTGTAAAATGACTGAATTTATTATGCCATGAATTATGAAGAAATGATATATTTATTAGAATTACTGTACTAACATGAATATTATTTTTGGGTATCATAGAAGGTATTATCTATCCTAGTAATTTTTTGCATTAAAGAAACCTCCTGTTGATAGCAGTTTTGCATAGATAAACAAAATGCTTTTGTAACCACAAAAGCCCCTTGAAAGTTGCTGATTAGAACAATATTTCTTTGTATAGGATAATGTTACTGCCCTGGCTTGTATGCCAATAGTAGCATTTTCAGGACTTTTTTGCAATCAAGCTTTACAGAAAGTGTTTGCAATAGCATTTCTGACTTCCAGATATTTAAACATTGACAAACACAGTCCTTGCAATTGTTTTGTGGTGCTTCTATAACCTTGTACTCAGGAGTGCCCTGTTTAATATTTATGTTGATCAAACACTATCTTTATGTAGGTAATTTTTTGTTTTTAAATGAAACAGGCAAACCTAGAAACTTTGATGCTCGTTGAAGCAACTGCTTCTCTCCTAAGGGAAAGAACACACTTGCTGCCTTTTACACTCACTTGTTCTGTGGGTATCAGAAGGTGAAGAGGAGGGAATCGAAGGTGGAAAATGGTCCCTTTTTTAAACTTTTAATTTAAGCATTAATTATCTTCAAAAATTAAAAGAGTTCCTCTGACAATAGCTGCGTAGGGTCTGATGCTCAACAGGGGCAATGGAACATGAAAAGCTGTAAGTTTCTCCTCCTCCTCCTTCTCTATACCTCCCACTGAACATCCTTAAGAGAATAAGAAAAACATTTCAGTTAGCAGTCTTTCTGCATTAGAAGGGAGCTTGCTATTACATACATATGCATACATATATGCTTAAAGAGAATAGCCATAGTGTGTCATTATCTAGCAACAGACCATAGAGAAAAAAAATGCAACCCTGATAGACAATTATTATGCAGAAGTTAAGTATTTGTTTGAATCTGCTGCCTCTATTCACCATGTCTCAGCATCAGTTGGCAATATCCATATCAAAATCTAGAGGATGATAACAAGTTAAAAATAATCAATAGTCATTTATCATTTAATTTATTACTACTTTCTCAAATTCTAGAAGAGTGCTTGATATAATCAGCTGAAGATATATCAGGATAATTTAATACATTAATAGTTAGAGGCTCCAATTGAAGCTCCAATTTCTTTCTGGGCTTGATTATAGGACTGTAAAATATTTCTTTCCAGCTACATTAATCGGTAATTTGGCAGAAAAAATTACAGCAAATTAACCTCTAATAATCATCTTTTACTAACTGTGTTTGTATCTTCTGATTTGAGTATAGAAAGACAGAATATTTAAGTGCATTAACCTTAGTCCACAGAGGGTACTACTGAGACTGTTGTACCTTTGGGACCACTGTCTGGACCCCAGCCTTGGGACCAAATGGTGTGTTCCGTGGTGTTAGCTCAGGCAACTTCTAAACTTCATCTAGCTAGACTGTCCCTGAATCTAGCCTTACACTTACTTGTTTGGCTTCTTCTGAATTCATCCCTCCCCAGCTGGAAAAATTGACCGGTGAGTCAAATGATAAGGCCACAAATGAAGCACACCTTTAGGGATCAGGCGCTAGCTGCAAGTGTCTTTTGGTCAGTAGATGGAGTTTGATCCGTTTGAGACTAGGTCTGTGGATCCAAGGATTGGGCTAAGTTCTGCTGGGTACTTATGTGGGAACACAGCTCTGACTGACTAACCTGAAGAAAGTGGTTAGCAATTAAAAAGTTAATTACTATTATCCTTGTGTGGTAGGTGACTAGAGCAGCACTCAAATTACTATGGGATTTGAATGTACTTTCAAAAAGAAGTTTCTGACTATAGTTCTCCATTCAAGATGTGACAGGTACTATTGCTTCCTTCCACTCCCTCCATCTTTTAAAACACACAGAAAGAAAAGGTCCCCAAAATGGTATGGCAACAGGTGAAGGAAGACCTGGAGGCTTGGCTCCTTCCAACAGTTTGAAGTGATAAGGACAACCTTCAATATCTGCCAGATGGTTGCTGTGTAAGTTAAAGTAGCAAAGTTGCAGCTTAATAGGTCACATTATTCCTATTTTCATGTATTTACATGCCTAGGGCACTGCAGCAGGTGACAATGCAGACAGTGTGAGGCAGGTAGGAGAACTACATCACAGGTACACAGCAAATATTAGGCAATGCTCTTTTTGGCAAGCTTTTTAAAAACAATAACCAATTTCTAACCAACATATTAGTATAAGTAACCATATATGAATGAGATATTTACACTGCAGTGGGACATTACTGTCTAAGTATCAAAAGTCTGAAGTAAGAACTCAGTTATTTTTATCTTGGCAGTTTACTGTGTTTTAATTTTCCTACTCCCTGTGTAAGCTAAGTTAATTCAATGTGCAACACATAATTCATAACAGCTTTAAAGTATTTGTGTGTATCTCTTTCCGTAATTGAATGTGGACTTTCTCATCTGCAGGAAATTCACAGGTTTTCTATTACGGATGTTTAAAGTATCACATAGCATATTATTTTCCTAAGTCTGATGTTATTTACAACAGAGTTTGACATATCTAAAGTGAGTTTAACATTTAGTATAAACATGAACTGTTCTGCAAACCTGAGCACAGCAGGGAAATACACTTCTTTGTGGCATACAACATATAACAACACAACAAACACTGGACTGACAAACCCAGATCTCATATTGTCTCTCTCAGGGATGTTATACTGAATTTGACTGTAGAGTTTTACTGGAGGACATTTGTTAGATCTTTAACATGTCAGATTCTGTTACTTGTATTTAATATGTTCGCTGTTGGCTGTGTTCTTTTTCATTGAATTATGCAAATGGTGCAACCAGCTGACCTGTGATTGCAAGTGCTTAGTATGAACTTTTGTTGCATAGTTTTGATGAGGCTTAAACTTCATCACTTGCCTGACTGAATAAGCATACTTCACAGAACAAACATTGTAGTGCAGGTAGTGTTACCCCCCAAAAAAATAAAAAGTATAAAAAAAGGTTAAAACCTGATTTTTAAATCTATTCTCTTTTTTTTTAGATTAAACCCCACCCAAATTGCTACCAGTATTTGGCAATAGTTTCTGCCTTCTAAAGTAGTATGCTAGTACTGCTGGTAAGACCATCCATCAGGTCCACAAACGGAACTAGTAAACATTAAAAATGGGAATGACTATTCCTGGAAAAACATTTGCGCTATTTATATTTAGTCTAATAATGAAAACTTATGGCAGCAAAACCACTCCAATTCATACTGAATGAAGCAGTTCATACTGAAGAAATATTTCTGTGGAAAAGATGAACAGAATAGCCAGAAAGAAATTTCTTACAGCTACAAAGACTGTAACAAAAGCAGACATTGTGGCAGTAGAAAACAAATTGCCAGCTATTGTAAATCCTATTATTTTCTCAATGTGCCTAAATAGCACACTACCAGGACTCCCGCTGACACTACTAGCGTGGAAATAGAATATTATTGTGAATGCATTTTCAAAATATTATAGAAGCCAACAGGGTCCACATAACTGTCTATAGAATATGCAATATAAGCTATCAAGCTCTCCCTCTCCTTTAGTGTCAAAAAGCATATTTCTGACACAGAGGGGGCCTGATTTATGATAAGGCCTCTGTTTTACATCAATAAATAAAAGCAAATGTGACTAGTGCTTTTGCAGGGTTAAGAAGGCATTCTTACCACCCGATTACTGTTTGACTCATGCAGTCTGCTACAGTTTGGCATGTTTCAATTTTGTCACAAGACTTTTCCCTACATGTGGCACGTTGTGAGGAAATGTGACATGTCATGCTTGAACATCATATGCATCTCTTCATGCTCACTCACAAACTGTTAGAGATGATTCCAGGTCAGTTGTCTTGGATACAAAACTGGTGACACTGAGTGCTCAGTGATGCTAAGCAAAGTTTTTTCAAAAGATCTGCACAAAAAAGTATTTTGCCCAAATCTCTCCTATCTATCAAAATTCCGTACTCACTCCATGCTAGATTACTGGTTTATACATAGCTTTCAAAAGAAGTGAGGAGGGGGCTTAAAATCCCATTTCTCTTTTCTACTCTATAGTTACATTAGAAAATGCTCAGTTATACTTTGTAGGACCAACAGTTCATTTGGTTGGTGACACAGTGAGGAAGGTATTTTCACACGCATGCATGCATGCACACACACATATTCTACACGTCTATACTCTAGGAAACTGAGCTTGCATCACAATATTTTGAAAAGTTCCTGAGTGATTTACAAGCTTCAATGATCGAAACAGTTTGAAGATTCAGATTCTAAAGCAATAGGGAAAATAACATTTTTTGCAATAAAAGCTGAAGAGTTAAAACACTGGCAAGTACACAGGAAGACTTACAATTTACAATTGTAAATTCAGTTCTTTCAGCTCAATTGTTTTCTCTGTCGTATGACACTAGTTTAGATGTTATCATTCCCCATGGGAGTTTCACACTGTATTAACAGATATGATTAAAAAATAGTTTGCTTTGCTTCAGATGTGTAACTTCTTAAAAAAATAAACAACAAACTGCTACTTAAGGTAAAACACACATTGTTTTTAATTCTGATTATTCATATATTCTGTTACCAGTTTCTTACATGACCCTAGATGTTTAACTTTTCCAGCTTTTTAACTCAACTTAAACTTTTGATAGGAAAAGCAGCCTCTTAAAATCATCATTTTGAATAGCTGGATAACTTGCTTGGCATACATGACTTTTAACTCAGTGGCTTTAGTATTTCAGATTTTTCCATCATTTCCAGTGTAGAAGCTTTACTGTTATTGTAAAGTGATTTAAATAAATAAGTTTTCTGTAGTGGTGGCTGATTTTTATTTGATCCTTGTGCATAAGGTCTTGCATTTTCAGTTCTTGCTTTTAAATTTTCACAAGTAATTTGTTTAAAATAAAGTTTAAAGTCTTCCATGAGTGTTTGCTATAGAGTTCTGGGGCTGTATGAAAATACCATGTACATTAAGACTTGTTAATGTTGAGGATTGGCAGCATTGGGCTGGAGAATATAATTGCACATAGTACAAATTTCCAGAAGAAATCAGTTTATAAATCTTTCATTGTGATTGTCAAGCCCATTAAAAATTTCTCACAGAAATGTACCTAAAATATCTTATGTGAAACAACATTTCTGTACGGAATTTCATGCAGAATCGTGTGAAGAGTTGAAAAAGATCTTGCTGTGATGGTAGGTAGGTAGAGTTTTGGTTAAGTCTGTAATATCTTCAAGATCTTACGGTGTGTGCATCTGTGTCTCTGTGTTTGTGTACTGAGCAAATGATTTTGCTCCATTGCTGCTTTCCTTTCCTTGCTACAATCTGATCTGTTTACAGTGAAAATTTCATAGAATACACAGGTTTCAAATGTCTTATGGGAGAGATAAGTGGTACCCTCATTGTAAACTCAGCACAAATTTCTCATTCTGTAGCTTGAATTTCTTAGCATGCATATGTAATTTGGAGCATTTAATACAGTACCCAGAGCACACTGAGGGAAGTGCAAATATTCACATGAATAGTAGCATGCATGCAGTGCCAACTTCACAAGAGACGGAGAACAGGTATTCAATATGCAAAGTGTAATAAATTGCAACTTGCCTGATAAAAGTTTCTCAGTCCATTCAAGAAAGAACACATATTTAATAGCATAAAATTCATATTGCATGCAAAATTCATTGCAAACCACACATGATTAAACTTTTACAGCAGATCTCGCACTTTATGTTGCCAGAACATTATGAGCCAGGTTATATTAATTCCACATCACGGTAGACATTTTCACAAAATACACCTTGTATTGTATCTTAAAAGCTTTCATGCAAAAGGAGTGTTAAATCTCATAATAGAAACTTCAGGGGATCAGCATGACAAGCTTCATATTGTAATATAGATTGGATCCTCTACAGCTGAGTGAAACCTTAAATGTATGTATGGATTCAAAATGGATTACATGAGAATATGTCACACTAGTATCTCTAAGAACATCCAACAAGTACCAGCCATTTTCTCATATACTAGCTGCAAAATGCATGGAGTTTACAGTCTTGCATATCCCATACCTGTGTGTCTGCCCTCCTGCATTTGCTTTTTTATTTAAAACAAAAAAAAAACCCAAACAAAAAAAAAGAGAGAAAAAACCCAAACCAAAACCCAAGTCATTATTAGAAACCTACACAGATGACAGAGGAGTAGTTTTTGGATTAGGAAGTAAAAAGCCACTGTGGTACACTTAAACACAGTGGTTAGACAGCTAATGTATCAAGCAAATTTCAGCAGCTTGGAAATGCTGGTAAAAAACAATGCAAATTCAACAACAGGGATGAATAATTCAATGCATACCCTCAGTGCAAGCTTCCCCGCACAATTTTCTAGCTTGACACAAATTCAAATTTTATAGGGTTTGTACAACACAGGTTTCAGAGCACGCAAAACTCACATTCCATAAATGAAAATTATCTCACATGGAGAATTTCTACTGAATGTGGCTGAATGTGCAAACTGCATTTTGCAGGGCTTGCATGTGTAATAGCTCCAGCCATGGGCTTTAAACTTTGTCTTTAGTTCTCTATTGATATAATATAGTAAGTAGCATTAAGAAGTACCTGCTAGAGATGGATGTCACCAGTTCACTTCCAGTTGTTTCACATGCATGCTGTGAACTTGTCTGCTCCTCCTGCAGCTTCTACAGTCTTGATAGAAGACTGATTTTGAAGAGGACATTGTAAAAGATGTCATATTACATATTTGCAATTTATGTTGCACACATTTCTTTATGACTTGATGCAAATTTGCCATCAAAACAGATACGCTAAATAAAAAGCATAAAAAAGATAATTGCATGTATTTATTACTGATGTCTGCTTTGGCTTTGGATGGACAGCGCTGTCTTATCAGTATATAATCTTGCCATCTGACTTGCTAGCTCTTGGTTCTGTCTGAATCCTGATAATTGTTAGGGAGCAATGAGACATACTAGAGTGCATTTCCTCCTGTCAGCCAGCCAAAGGATTAGAGCCAGAGCTGCTATTCACTCCCCAACCTTAGCACCAAAACAATTTCTAGTTTTTTTTTAAACTACAGTTTGAATTTGCTAATGACAAAGGGAGCTCCCAGTGGGTGTGACAATCATGAGATAATCAGCTTCAGAGGATTAGAGGACCCCAGGAGTGTGATTAGCTCAGGTTGGCCAAGCCCTCTGTCATGAATTAATTCAGAAATGAATATTCAGAAAAAAGGT
>JANHGB010018401.1:0-21319 GCA_026283785.1 Coracopsis vasa | reverse complement strand
TTCAAACCCGGGCAGATGGAGCTCGTCCAGCCTTGTAAGGCCATCCATCTAAGAGAAGGACACTCTAACCAAACCTATGACCTGAGGACTTTGCTGTCACCGTCCAAGCTCGCTAGGCCCTGGCAGATAAACTTCAGGTGTAAAGGGTGGGGCCAGTTCCGCGCACGCTGCGCTTCACCTGAAAAATCCTCTGCGCAGGCTGGAAGGGGTTCCTCACACTCGCACAGCCCCGTAGCGACAGGCGAGGGGCGAAGCGGCAGGTGATAAAGGTGCGCTGGGAGCCGCAGACTGAGCCCTGCATTGCAGGCAGTTCAGGACATTTGGTTGCTTTAAATTGACCCAGGAGATGACCATGTATGACCAAGCAGCCCTTTTTCACCTGGACCTGCCTGTCCCACATTGTCCTTTTAGTCCTGCTCGCGCTTGCAGTGTGCATGGCTAAAACCCTTCCAAAATCTTCGCTCCCGAAGGCAAGCCATCAATCAAGGTGATGACCTAGCAACAAGCTGTGGGGGTGAAGAGGAAGCTTCCGAAGACTTGTATGAAATATTTCTGTCTTAAGCTTGACTCCAAATCCTGAGCCCCACTAAAGGTTGTCATTATGTCGTTTTATATTATGTTTTGTAAATACATTTGGAGGAAGCATTGTTCAGGTATGTGGTGGTAGAATTGCACATCTTATGCCTCTGATGTCTGTTAAAGTTATATGTAGGTTTAGAAAATTATTTGGTTCTTTTTCAGCATTGCAGTACCTTGCAAGTACAGGATGATAGCAGAACCGCTAGTATGTAGACTAGATGTGTTGAGAGACATTGTCAGTGGGCCTGGGATGTACCCAATTAATGCAACCAATTGTTTTTTGCAACAGAAGGAAAGGTGTAAGTTTTTTCGTGAGGCAGACCACTCTTCCTAGAAGCTCTGTAATAAATGTCTTTTTTGTTCTTATATTGTGTTAGAGAGCACAGACGTAAATTCTGCTGGATCGCAAACCACGAGCTTAAAGGGAAGCATGAATGCACTTGGAAGTACATGTTTTGCCATGTAGTCAACAGTCAGTTTTTCAGGGAACTTTCTGTTTGCTTGTTTTATATGCAACTAAGGTCAGTGGGCCCTGAAGGAATGTAAAGGCAGAATTTTGTGTGAAACAGAATTCAGGGATGGTAGAATTTTTTTATATGGCTTTTTATTTATTGTTTTGTTATTCATGCAACAGCAAGCAACACTGTTTCAGATTACAGATGGAGTAAATAAATAAAGATAAAAGACTTACTTTAAACTGGTTTTAGGGGAGTAGTATATGCAGTACGAAAACACAAACAGCCTTCATTTAGAATTGCTGATATTTTGCAGTTGATAGCAGCAGTACAACCAGGCCTACAGGCTTTCTCTCTGCCTTGTCATGACAACTATGATAAAACCCTCAGGTTTGCTCTCTGAGATTTAATTCAGAGGACAGAAGTCCTGTTTACCTCTTTTTGTATCACAGTTTCTTGCTTTATAAGGACAGAAAGAATTAAGTTAGATCTGTCTTTTATTTTAGTGTGGATTTGAGTTCTCAGAAGGTACTGATATTTCTTCAGTTTAATAGACTTTCTTTAATATCTCTAAACTTTTTATACTGTGTGACTGATAAAGAATTCTGGAATTAAATCTTGCCTAGTGTAGGAATGCAAATGTATACTTTCAGTGACGTTCACATGTTTTGAAGTCTTCAACATTTCACTTTTTTGAAGCTTCTTATTATATCATGGCCTTAATCTCCTGTTGTGCTAGAAATCAGCTAGTACTGGGTCAAAGTGGATCGATTTATCATAAAAGTATTTATCATGCATATTCTTTTTTAAAGACAATAATAAACACAAACCATTTTGCACTTGCAAAATCTCTCTTGCAAAAAAGAGATAAAGAGGTGCTGAATTTAAAAGTTGAGTGGGTTGTCAAGGCCAGCACTACAGTCTCTGTACAGTTTTCAGGGGCAGAAAGAAATGACAAGTATCTGAGCAGGTAGGGACAGAATAGTATGCCTGGAAAACAACCACATCTAATTTCTATTGCTGTTTGCTTCATTAGGCTCTGAAAGTTTGACTATCTTCTTCTTTTTTTTGAAGCAGGGTGTGTGTGTGTGTGAAAGCGTGAGGGAGGGGGAGAAGGATCGCATTATCACATTTCTTCCTCTCCGTGTTCCTATTTCTATATTCCAGAGGTACAAACATCAGGACTTAGTTAAGTGGAAAAAAAATATTACATTTAGATTATTCTCTATCTGAAATGGAAAAAAACTGTGTTAGGAGAAATGTGAAGGAGAAGCAGCACAGGATCAATTGAGCACAGCAGTGGAAAGGTTTAATTTATTCCAGTAGCTGGACCTGAGTGCAGTGACAGATAATGCATTCTTGAGGAATCTGACTCACAAGAAGCAGGTTGAGATCTTCTCATGCTTTTGTTAAAGAGAACATCACCTTCCAGTGACGTAAAGTATATATAATCTAGTCTGAAAATCTAATCATGCTTTGGCAAAGACTGTAGGGTTACTATTCGTCATGAGTAACAAAATCTGAGTTACATGTAAAGTTTCAAATAAAGTTAAATCCATCCTATTGTGGAATAACATCTCTGTGGAATAACAGGGAAGAATAGTCACTTGCCTATAGATTTGCTTTTGCAGTTTTATAGCTTCTATATAGAAGCCAGGCAGTTTGCTCAGTTCCAAGTTTGGTTGACTTTTTATTTCCACTGTATATGAGTTCGTAACAAATACTAACATAGGGACTTTTTGAGGGTTGTGGTGATGGGGAAGAGACAGCATGTTGAAGTTTTCTTACGTAGGCACATAGGAGTAGATTGTGAAAATCTCTGCTTTCAAATAAAGATTCTTACCTTTGTCAAACAAATTTAGGGGTAAGGAGGGGCTTACAGTTTTGTTTGGGTTTGTTTTTTTTTTTTTTTATTTAACCATGAGTGATGTGAGGCTCTAATGAATCAGTTGGAGGGGATCAAAACATACAGGTTTTCCAGAAGATATGCACAGTGTTTGCAGCAGGAGAACATTGGGAAATACCTGTCAGTAGTGCTCTGGAATATAATCTGTTTTGCACTTTGCTGCTCAGTCAGAAGTCAAGTCAATGCTTTAAGTCAGAATTCCATTGCTGTAGCTGATTACTTCTAAAGCACTAAGCAAGCTTAATTACACTGTTCATATAAACTCAAATCTAACAGTTCTTCTAATCTAGAGAATCTCAAATTTTTTTGTCTTTTCCCTTTAGGGCATGTAATTTAGATGTGGCTATATTATAATGTCTTTTATATCTCTGTGTCACATCAGTATCTGTTTGTCATAGTGGGATTAAAGCCCAAGACCTGCCTGATTTTCCAGTATATCTTTTATATTTCATTTTTCATGTTTCAGCTGAGTTTGGACTTCCCAGGGCTCCATAACCTTGTTTTGCTGACAGTGGCACAAATGTATCAATTAGTACTAGGAATTTATAATCTCTATATAACTTAATATGACAATAATCTTTATATTACCATCTGTTGTCTTTGTTTTATACATGTCTTCCCTTATCCTTCTGTAAAAGAACGATTTCTCTTTGTTTAATATGTGGATACCATAGTTATTTTTGTATGGTATGAAAACTGAGAACAACGCTGTTATATGCTATTAAATTCATATCCAGTAAATCAGTCCTGCAGAACAGTAGCTCAGACCAAGTAACTCTGAACTGAAGTGGATAAAGTCAGCTTGTGACATGTTTGATCTGCAACTGAGCGCAGGTACTCACCAAACAACACAGATCAGGTACCATGAAGTTTAGTTCAACAAGCATACAATTGAAGCACCCGGTAAGCTAACCCCTGTAAACCCTGACTGTTCAGAGAAATTGCTTAAACAAATACATGCACCCTGTTTGGTGAATAACTATAACTTGCATCTACTTCAAGATGAAAGAAAGGATTCTTTGATCAAATAACACAGGATTGCCAGCTTGCCATCTGGAGGGAAGTCAGACTCATGTTTGCTCTAGTGCTAGCAGGTATAAATCTATGAACTTTGATGCAGTTGTGTTTTTTCATTCTGGAGCATGTTGGGAAGGCACCTTGATCTCATGAGTCTCGGTAATATTAGGGTTCTGTAAAGAGTGCAGGGCAAGTAAGATAAAGTAGAAAAAGTCCCTAAATGGACTGTGGGAGATATTGTGGGAGAATTTGGCAAATTGATGTGAAAGAAAATAATTAAACCAAATTCTTCTGTGCAATGAAAGTAATCTTTCAGTTTAGGGGGATTGAAAAAAAAATAAATCAGGCTTCCAACTAACTATGCAAATAATTTTCTGTGTTTTTGTGTTCAGATAAACAGAACTTGTAAAAACAGCTGCTTGAAAACCTCTGGGTTCAGTGAAGTCTCAATAACACTGAAATTTTAAGGAAAACAATATGTTAAAATCTAATGGTGTTGGTTTTGTTTGTTTGTTTTTTTTTAAATAACCTTTAGCTCTTCAGCCAGCTCAGCTTGTTAAAATATCTCAATTGTTTAAACTCTCCACTCTAGGCAAAATGTTTTATGATGGCAGGAAAAATAGGATGGAAAGCCAGTAAAACTATTAAACTACTAAATCAGTGAAACTTAAAGTGAAAGAGAAAAACTACGGGGTGTATGAGTATGAGAAAGCATGAGATTAGAGGGAGAAAACAAAGATTAAAATATGTGGAGGGTGAGTGGAGAGAAAGGAAAGTGGCAATGATGTGTGATGAGCTTATATGCTAGACTCAACCATCCATCATTGCATCAAATATGAAGCTCTGTCTGAAGAAGTTAGAAACATAACTTCATATTTTGAACAGATCACTTTCTATGTGTCTTCATTTTCATAAGACCGTATTTATTCCTTTATTTATTTAGTAAAGGAAAAATAATGTAATTTTACACCTACTGGTCATTTACTAGAAAATTCCGTTTTCTTGTAGCAGTTTTGCACAGCGTATCTGAGCTGATCTTGTATTGAGCCCAACTCTTCTTTTTTTGCTGGGTTCCCTAGTTCCTGTCACCTTTGTGAATTACAATATCTTTTTTCTTATATCTTATGCATTTTCATGTAACTGTGGGATAAAAGCATGCAAAAAAAAATAAAAATCAATGTTACTAAAAGCAAGAGAAAGGGAGAAGAGCTATAGGCAGATGCTTCCAAGGTAGAATGGAAAATTATTTTTTTTTCCCTAAGACTTACAGCTGGCCTTCACATAAGATGAGTTTATCTATGTCACAGATGAACATGGGGAAGCATGCAGAGACACACCACAAAGCTTTTCCTCCGTTGCCTTGTGATACAAGAAAAGTCATACACCTGAAGGGAATGAATTTCTTTTCCTATTCATGTGGTCTTCTACATGTTGTGTTTTGGAAAGTGTGTTTATCAATAATTGTGTTGATGATAAGAAAAATGTATTTGAAAAGAGATAAGGAATATATCTTGTGTTGAGTTGGTTTAAAAATTAGAATAAAGACTCTCTGAAGAATAGTAAAGTCCAAAATTTATTACTTTGCATCTGATGCTGGAAATTGAGAACTTATACAGATCTTTGTCCTTACTGTTTTGAACTGGTGTCTTTTTGTGGAAGCTGAAGATCTCTGAATCTTCAGAGCTGAAGATGCTGCATCTCTCCCAAACGAAGTGGCTTCACTCTGACATGAATCTTGTCATGGTTTTACTTACCTTAATGTCATTTTGTATGTCTGGATGTATATATATGATGGTATCCTGATTCTTTGAGCTTAGCTTTTTTTAATCCCTTTTGTCAAAGTTCTGGAAAGATAACCTTTAATATTCAGGCCTAGAAAACAGGTGTGTCTGTGCAGTTTTCTGAAAGGCAAATTCATGTTTAGTCTGCCAGGTAACTGCATTAGAGCAACCCTGAGATTGAGCTAATGCACTCTGCCTCCTAGCAGTTGTACTATTTCCAAATCCAAGTTGTTTTATGGCCAGCTATCTTAATGTGAAAGCTGTGAATACCTGATTATACTCATTCGACCAGGAGTCCTCTCTTAGCTTGAGAACTGTTTAGTGACACCGTCCTGCATATGAAAGTGGGCATTTGGGGCAGAGAAGATAATATTTCAAGGACTTCCTTCAGTCTCTGCCAGAAAAGGTTGCCAGGTACATACAGGACATTTGGATTAGTCAAGGGAAAGCAGTAAATTATTGCTTTCCAAAAGCAAAGTGGTGGTTAATTTGTTAGTTCTCTGTGCATAGCGCCAGTTAGCTCGATGGCTTCAATTAAGAAGTCTGGCAGGAATTTAGCCCTATTTTGTGTGATTGGTCTTCCCTAATATTTTTCAGATAAGGTTGCTGATAAGAATAACTCTGTTAAATACTCTTGCTATGACATCAGTATAAATCTACCAGCCAGTCAAGCTAAAATCAGAAACATAGTATGCTGTGTCATTTCAAGTCAGTGCTTGCTTTCTGGAAGGAACTGCATTTGATCACTTCCACTACCAGTATTGTCCTAAACAACATTAGACATTGTGTCATTGTCTCTTCCTAAACATATATATTAATTCAAGAAGCCAAGAGATGATAAAACACTTTGTGAAACGTAAAGTATTATTTTCAAATGTGATAATCACAATCATTGAATCTCTTTTTGAACCTACAGGGGTAACACCAAAGAGGAACAGAACAGTGGAGATGGCACGATGACCACTGTGTGTATTGGGTTTAGGCCCACTGACTCATGATCGCTTTGGCTAGCAGGGTAGAGGAGCCACAACAACCTTTCTAACTCACAGTAAAATGCTCCAGCTGATGGAATGCTGTGTTTTGAAGAACAGCAAATATGAAAATCATTCCTGAAAGAACTCATCAGAAGGTATGATTTTTCTCTGTGTATTCTCTTCCACAGCCAGTTTTGCTTTCCTGAACACAATATGATAAACTGTTAATATTGTTGCTGATTGCCAGTCTGAGTGGGACCTCTTGTTACAAAATGGGAGGAAAGAAAAAGGCGAAGACCCAAGTATGTTTTCTTTAAAAATCATGTAATCTGTTGTGGCACAAGGTCTCATCTGAGTCCTTTAGGAGGCTGACATAAAGGTGGCTGTGTTTCTGGAAATGTTAGAATCCTTTTAATGTTTACTTTCTCCTCTTTTTCCTTTTGACCCCTATTCTTTCAAATAAATTTTTTGTTAGAGTTGACATTTCTCCTCTGCATGATTTCAGTTTCTGGTAGTTTATTGTGTGATCTCATAGCTACAGCTGAATAAGCTTTAAAAACCTTACCTTGCTTTTAATTTGTGATTATATCTTTCAAAAGTTCCCTAAAATTCTAATTTTTAAGAAGAAAAACATATGGGGGAGGAGGAACAAGCAAAAGTCTGTATAAAAACACTGTTGGAAGTTTCAGAAGGCAGCTGAGCAAGCTCCTGATTTGTATTGCTAGCATGTAGTGCACATTTTTGCAGAAAATATAAATAATCAGGTATTGTGCATAGGATTCTGAGAATTGTAGAAAAGAATATTCTATCACACATATGCTGACTGTGGAGAATGCGTAGTCGTTCATGGCTACGAGAGTGGGCAAATATGATTGGTGGCTCTGAAGCTCCTGAGGAGGAGGCAGTACAACCTGCTAGAGGCTGACAGTTACTTTTTGTGGGCAACAGCTGGTTCCCAAAGTCTTAACTTCAAGTCTAGTAGGTATTAATGATATTTAGTAAGACCAATAGTGCTACTTTTTCTCCACAAAACATTGATAAATGGCACTCCTTTAAAAACATTGTCATGAAGCATTCTGCTGTTGTTGCTTGCAGTGCTAGTGAATATTAAGCAGAACACCAGTGATTGAATTCAAGCAGTCTGAATGAAAAACAACAGTGTTTTGGAGAGTTATTTTTAACCTGGGTAATTGCACTGATTGAATTTGCCACATGGCCCCAAAGCAGTTACACCTGTAGGAATAGGAGTCAGCGACGAAAGTCTTAGGGTGACTTGGGAAGCAGGAGAGCTTCTTAAGTTAAATTAATATACTGTGAAACTTTACGTCTTCGTTGCTTATAAAAGTAGTCCCTGTTCATCTGCTTAGCCATGCTGATGCCAGCAGTGGAAATGAATGTTTCCAGGATTAGACCTTCAGTTGTGTATTTTTATGTGCTTTCTAATGTGCTACTATTCCTACAGACCCACATCAGGAAAAATTCTGCCAGTTGGTTTTAATATAACATTTCTTGTTTAACTTGACACTTTTGATGCCAGGATGATTAAGTATGGTATGTCCTTCAAATGAGGAAAGATTTTCCTGCTTCTCAACAATTTTTCCCTCTGAGGTCATGAAGGGAGGCTACCCATTTTCATATATATCTTGATCACAAGGGAAATCACCAATAGCAGAAACAGTTCACAGATTTTGGAAACATGAGTGACAAATCAAGCTATAAGTATTGCCATATTCTTAATACTATTCTGAGCTTCAAAAATAGTAAGTTATGGTACTGTTAATGCTCAATGCCTCACAGAAGCAGGCTTTGCCTTCCATCTTCACAGATTTTTACAGATGTGCAAAACGCACCTAAGCCTTCGTTGCAGTTCTTGACAACAGCTGTGTATGTTGTCATACAACATCTTGACAAGACAACAGCTTTTCAATGTATTTTAAAGTTATATAATCAAATAGTAAAGAATTAAAAAACCCATAAATCTTAATTGTAAAGGATAAGACGGGGAAATGGGGACTGGAGATGGGTATTGTTTCTGAATGTGCCGTGGATCTCTTGTGTAATTCTGGGCAAATCACCTAGCTCTCTACATAGAATAGAGATTTAAATGTATAGACAAATAATCATCTAACTTTAGTAAATAATCCATTTATGCCTCTGTTTGCATTATAAAATGGAAATATTAGTATTCCTTTTGGTCATCAGATAGCTGGAATACTCTTGTTAATAGCCTGTAGGAAATGTCTACATGCACTCCTTAAAATGAACAGTACTCTTTTTGGAACTGCAGAAGAATTGCAAAATCAGTGTCTCTATCCATATCCACCTTAAATTTCATGCCATCTCTTTTTTTTTTTTTTTTTTTTTTCCTGCCTGCTTTCATGGGCTCACTGCTGCAATGAATGGTGCTTTCTAGGGAATGCAGCTGTTCAGTCCTGGAATTAATATGTAAATGCTCTTCTGTTATTGAAACAGGGGAGGAAGATGGAACATAGCTGTATTTTCTCTAATCAACATACTCCCTTTTTCATCTGGAAGTACAACAAAGCTGACTGTCAACCATACAAATAATAGAATATTTATTTTTGCAGAAATAAACACATCCAGAAGCATACTTTTCTTGAAAGCTTTTACTGACCAACCCAAACAATGTTTTAGTTCAATGAAAATATATATATTTAGAACTATTCACATACAAATCTCTTGTGCTTTTTCAGTAAAACAAATAGAACAAACTTAGTACATTGGCAGAATGCTAACTTCAGCTGCAGAAGTGTAGTACAGAACTGCAAATGTAACCATCACTGGATTTTTACAAAATGCAAATTCATATGTCAGAACCATCCCTATTGTAAAAATCCAATTCTGCCCTCATATTCGGGTCCCGCAGAATCAGCTCAAGTCTGATTTGTATGCCTGATCTCCACAGGACCAAGTGAGTAAAAATGCTACCCAACAGAAATAATGAAATTTTGCAGTTTGCTCAGCACAAATATAATTCCACAAATAAAGTGGGAGATGGTAGAAAATTGGACCTGCTGTCTTTAATTCATTCATATTAATAGAATACATTTCAGGACTCTAGATATCAAAGGTGACCAAATGAGCTATGCAGAGAGAATCAGTGATTCCCTACAGAGTTTTAGTAGGGCAGAGGAAATGGTACAAGTTGTTTTGAAGATTGTTTTTGATTTGGCATAATATGCACTTAGATTGAAAAATACATATTCCAAAATTAGTGTGTGACAGGCTTTGTATGTCTTTTTGCTGATGCTTAATATAGTTACTTCCCTTTTAGCCTAGCAGAGAGTTTGAGGCAACAGTGAAACAAAAGTTGAGCAAAGGACACAGGACAGCTAACAGTGAGATCGTAAAGTCAAACCCAAGAACCTGAAGTCAATAAAGCAAGCTATTGGAAAACAATGTAAGGATTGAGGCTGCAATTGCAGGTTGGGCTGACCTAAGCCAATATAATCGATAGCTTGGCTGCTGATTTGGGAATAAAAAGAACTATTTGTATGTGAAGAAGAAAAAATATGACAATAGAACTTTAAGATATATCTATAGTATGTAAACTTTGCATTGAAATAGTATGTTAACAGTGTAAACTGGCCAAGTCCTAAATGGTTGAATGCATTTGTGAATGGCATTTATAAGCTGTATTTTGAATGTTTTGTAAAATTTGAACGACAAAAGTAGTCCTATAACAGCCAAGACACCCTTCAGTTAGAGGGATAAAAACACTCAATGTATCAATCAGCATGCTGGGTATGGCATGAGTCAATTTATCTGAGGTGTCGCAGACAAATTTTATTAGACTTGAAATTCCTGTCTTTATTTCCTTTTAGAGGTCTTTTACTAAAAACTTTAGATAGTGGTAACACATTAAGTGATTTTCTTTCTCCTTGTAGAAGTGCTGTATAAAGAAATTAGGCACAATAAAGGAAGATGTTAAAAAAAAAATAGAGGGCTGAAAGGTAGAAGGATAATATAATAAAATGCAAAGGAACTTTTTGAACTGTCTTCCCTGTATGCTCAAGATCATAACATTGTCACTTCAATTTTTCCCCTTAATTTTAACGAAGTGAAGGAGGTTTTGATTCACTTTTTTGATCTATAAGCCACCCTTACAAGATGTGGCACTTGTGGCTATTGCTGTCAGGTTTATTGGATATTGCATTACTTCTAAGTTGTTGTTAAATATGTGCTGAGAAGTTAACCTGCAGTTTGTTGGCAGATTAATTACATTCCTCTGTAAATCAATGAGATTCTGGCCTCTTTACACCCCCTGCAAAGCACTTTCTGTAGTTTGATACTGATCACTGGAACAGAGTAAACAAAAAAAGTGGATGGTACTACTATCTCTCATAGAGAGCTCTTTATAAAAACCTAGCTGTTTAATTTTTGTGACTAGCTCAAAGTAGTATTTTCTTGACAAGCAGACACAAACATCAGTATGACAACTGCCCACACATTCAGTGGTTAGAATTCATTTTCTTTTTCTAAGTAATAGATCAAACCACTTTGCAAAACCTCAGTTATCTGCAAAACCTTTAGCCAATCAATTTAGATATTTCTCCAAACAGTTCCCACCTCAGATGCAATCTCCAATTTGTCCTCTGAAATTATAAAACTGCTCCTTTCTGAATTGGATAGCTTTTATGTAATTAATCAGGCTGGATGTCTCTAACTTACATGAAAATTGGTGATGGTGAGGCTGATGATAAGGCTTCCCCAGTTAAATGTTTCATGATACAGACATCCCACTTGCAATACTATTTAATGTTTTAGGTGAAGGGCAAGGAAGTCCTTGGGAGAAATCTCCTAGGGTCTCATCTCACTCCCCTGCCTTTTCCCAGTCAACCAGTTCTCTGTGCACTTAGCAGCAGCAGTCGGTACCCAAACTGCCTTCCCTCATTATGTTAGCTGCCGGGGAGTTTGGCCTCCTATGAATCTGAGTACTGTGTGAAGTATTGGGGAAGTAAGAGAAGGACTCAGGAGGACAAGACTGTGTCCAGCCCTTTAACCTCCTCTACTCTTGCTGGAGTGAAGATCTTGTGCATATTATGCAGGATAAGGCTGGGCTGGGCCAGATTGTTTTGGGTCATACCAAGCCAAACTAGTGCTGAGAATGCTGTGCTGCTATCTAAATGTGTTGGCATTGCTGAGTACTGGTATGTTTAGAAACACAGTGCTGCTGTGGAATTTCTGGGTGCCTGTGTTTTTCATATTCTATGAGGTTCTGCTTTTATAGTGGTTCAAGGTGTTTAAATATCTTTTGAAAAAGGCAGCATTGGGATGAATTTGGCACTTGGCTTTACCTAATTTCTGTTAACCTTAATGAAAATTACAACTTTGAACAAGATGGTAAAATGGATTCAGAATGTGGGTTGTTTTCTATAGCATGCTGAGCATGCTTCCTCTACACTTCGTTTCCCCTCCTTCCAATCCATTACTTTTAAAATATTTTACTATTGTAGGTTGAGTGCAAAGCAGATAGTATTAGAATTGAGTTAGAATTAGATAGTTGGACTTTGAGACTATACAATTTTAGTTTGTGTGATGTTTAACCAATGTATCCTGGTTGAAGTCTTTCAGAAGGGCAGAAACACTGGATGTGATGTGTTTGAGACAGATGGTCTTTCCTGGAGATGGAAATCATCTTCCATACTGGTTACTTCTACAGCTTCAAATCCTTCACATGTCAGTGATAGGTTGTTAGTACCCATTTGGAATGTCTGTAACAGATGGTAGTAAATAAGTGCCAGAATAATTTTTCACCAAAACCTTGTATTGAATTTAGAATCTTCAGCAATCTCAATAAGGAATGCAATTTGTCTCTGCTAATTTCTGCTTCCTTAACAAGCTGTCAGCCTCTTTGTTTCCTGGGCTCACTCTAAGTAAGTAGCAGAATATCAAAATACCATCAGATTCTCATATTCACTCCAGCTCCCTTACCTCTAGCTTTTGTGTTATCTTTGATGGGACCATAGAAACCCTATATTTATTCACAAATGAGGAGCTTTAGACAAGTATCTGAAGTTATGGATTCCTGAATAAATCTTCATTACTGAAAAGAGCTGTCAGAATCTTCTCATCAGGCAGCTATAGTTTCAGCTCCTGTGTATTTTATTTTTTTCCTTCCACCTTTTATTGTAATACCTTAGTGCCTCATACATTGAGGTGAGCTGGTCTTGTCAACATCTCTGCCATGTGGTGAGGGTTTCTCATCTATGTTTGATATGAAACGAGAAGGACAGTTTGTCTTGATGTTTTGCAGTTCAAAGTTTTCAAGAGCAAAACTGCGTAATTTTAACTCAAAGCTAGAGGTCTGATTATTAGAAGTCTAGAAAGGGTATTACTGTGGGTTTCAGAGGTGACAACCTAATATTGATGGACTTCTTCATATGAATTGGGCTTAGTGCTGTTCTCTGGAGGAATCCAAGTTTGTCATATCCACTGGGAAAGAGGGTAGCATTTGTCTGTCCCAAATAGACACATGATACCATGATACTTTTCAGCTGCACAAAGTGTTTGTTAGTGATTATCAACTTACAGTGCTAATCTTTCATTGCACAGAACATCATTTTCCAAGTCTTGCTTGCAGATTCTGGGTGTCTTGTTTTTTGTCCTGCATGCTGCTTATAGTGGTTTGTGCCGAATTTTGTGCAGAAATGTTCTGGGACGGCTTTTGTGTACATATATGCATATCTGTGTGTGTGTGTACATAAATATCTGAAATATACACGCGTATGTTGATTAATGGGATGGCTGAATGATACATTGCTCAGGGTTTTTTTCCTTTGCCTACTTTATTGTTAGAGAAGTGAGATCACTGTGAAAAGAGTTTGTCCTACGAAAATTCTTTTATGAGTGGAAGTCAAATACCTTCTCAGAATACACATACAACATTATGAAAAGCAGCACATAGTTACTGAAGACTTATATATGCTGAACAGCAAAAAAGAACTTTTCAATTCTGTGCAAAACTTGTATTTAGAAGGAAAATACTCAGCCCTGTTCTTTATAGTACAAGGAGTATATAGACAAAATAATAATTAGTCTGTCTGGAAACTATTCTGGCTCGGTTACAGCTGCTACAAAACTGTCTAACGGCACAGTAAGTTGGTGGAATGTAGCAGAAGCAATTACACTGGAAATGGTGTTGTGCAGAAATAAGTGTTGATGTGAATGCTAAATTAGGTCCAAACAAAGAACATTCAAACTTGCCTTCGAGAACCTCTTGAGCTCTGATGTTCTGGGAAATGAAATGATCTTTCATGGCAGAAACTCAGACATAGCAGCACTCAGAACTCCATCAGAAAGCAGTGGAAATTGCACTGATGAGGTGCTGTCATTCCTCTGCATTAGACCTGCAGAGACTCTGTAAAGAAAACTAAGGATGGAGCTTCTAGGGCAGTCTCGCTGCAACATGAATCTGCTCTAGCCTTTCCCTCCCTGAATTTCCCATCCATAATAAACTAGGTGGGATGGCTTTCACTTCTGTAAGCATAGCCAACCAAGTCAGCTTGTGGTTAAATTATTTATGCCAAGAGCTGAATGCGAGGTTGCATGAGCAATGTGTTCTCTTTAGTAAAACCTGGATTTGGGGGTGGGAAAGGGAAAGAACCTTGACTAGTCAGGTAGGATCATTTTGAACGTGATCTGTAATAAATTGAGTCTGAATGGGGGCAAAGGTGAACGGGAAGTGAAAAATAAAGGTTTAAAAGGGCATCAAAAAGTCTGTTTTACATATTGTTTGCCAAACCTAAAGCTGCTGGGAGGATGATAGGGCACTGACTGATTACATTATTCACATAGAAGGAATTGTAAAGAGTTCTTAGAGATTTTGGAATGTACAGATGAAATGATTCATTTTTACTTTAGTCAAGATACTTAAAAAAAAAAAAAAGATTGAAAGCTGTTTTGACTTTTTCTCTGGGTGGAATGTGTATTTTTTTGCTATGTCATCCCTTTCCTTGGTGCAATGTTAAGGTATATACAGAGCCATGTATATAAACAAAATGTAATAAAAATTTAACAGAAGTCCCGCATCAAAGATACTGCTCTTTGAGAGCTAAGGTTGTTTAATGTGTTTCCTGTCAAAGCAGTCAATAATGAGTTAAAATTAACAGGCTAGCAACTCCAGTTTGTTTTGCTTGAAATATTTTGTCGCACTGGGCAAGGCTTGATCCTGCACCTGCACAGAGGGAAATTCCTTTTTTTCGTAGATTACCCAGCTGATCAGAGTTGACATGGAAAAAAAGAGGAAGAGAGCAGTTAACATGGACCTCCTGGGAAGATTTGTTTCTCTCCTGTCCTCGGTATCAGTGGCTAATAAAATTGAGTTACCTATTTTTTTTTTTACAAGCTTATATTCCTATTCATGTACAGAAGACATCCCCTTAAATACCTTCATCTTGATCACACTCAAATGCATAGCTTCATAGAAGGTCTCAGCCAGATAAGGCTGTTTTATTACCTCCTTTTCACTTTGAACGTCAATTTAGCCATTGCCTACAGAAACATGAGTTCAGAGTTAAGGTTGTATGTTTGTGGAACATTTGGATAGGAGGGGGTGCAACCTTTCTCTGCCTGGAAACAAAACCCCTCTAATATTCTTTTTTTAGGCCCCCAGTTGCTAGTTGCAGAAATCCCACCAAGGGACATGGTAATGGGCCATTATTTATTGCAGCAGCTATAGCCAGCCACCTTGCAGAATCACTTCTCAGGGAAAGAAATATTATCTAATTTTGTTTTAACTCAGCAGTTTTAGAAATCACATAGAAACTCGTCTTCAACTCAAGTAGCTGTTTGGCTCAAGCATATTAAAGACTTTCAGTAGAAATCTAAAAAACATGATTTTTCAGACTTTTTTTTCCTCTCCCTGGTTCTTGAGGGCACACTACAAATGGAATTGGAGACTTTTGAGCAGTCTGGAATGAGTCATTTTACTATAGAGTCGCGGTGGACTGCGTGCCTGCCTTTTGCCTCTCTAGAGATGCAAATCACAGCACAAGGAATAGCTTTAATGCTTCTTTTGTAATGTGACTTCGTTGCACCTGAAATTGCATTGCAGAAATACTCTTCTGAACTCTTGTTTCCCTGTGGAAAGCTTAGGTCGGGCAAAGTAGCCTGGAGGGATACATTTACCTGATTAAATTTGATGTATTCTACCTATCTTCCCTTGCTTCTAGCCTCTCCTAGTACATTTATTCTGCAAGCTTTAAGTCAGTAATCAATTTCAGCACCCACCTATTAGTGATTATTATTTTACAATATGTAACGTCTTTCATTTGGACTTTACTGTTCCCTTTATGTAAACATAAGATGGGAAAAGATTTAATTTGTTTCTTGAGATAAACTGCACCATACATGCATAGAAAGACAGCTTTAGACTTGTGTTGCTTGATAAATTAGTGCCTGTTACAAAGGAAAAAAAGTCCTGACACTGAAGCCACAAAATGTACAATTATGAATCATCAGAGGCAGCCAATTCTTTCAATTCATTCTCTCTAATGAAAAGAACTGTATTCTGGAAAAATTTCTTTTGAAAGAAAAACAAAAAGGCAAAACAACAGTTTGGAAAAGAAAAAAATCCCAGATATCCTCTTGGGCATTTAAAAAATGTTTGAAGATATTTTTGGTTGAAAATTAAATTCAAAAGCAGAATTGTCACAGACTAAAACCACATTTGTTAGCCAAAAATAGTCTCTCAAGAAAATATGAGTTATTTTGATGAAAATTATATTTGGTCATGTTTTGATTGCACAGTTGAAACCTGGTTTCCAATGTATTCACTTTTTTACCTTTCTCCCACCTTGACTGTCTCACAGTACCTCTGTTCCCTATACTGTTTCCAGAAAGCCACCTTCATCAATGCCCTCAAGCCGTCACAGTCCTCCGCTGGCTTGACATCAGCCACCAATGTCTGCAGATCAAAGGGAATGTGGATAATTATAGTACTCACCTGTAGTCTTTCAATTGGTGACAACAGTTATTTTAGTCTGTCTCTTCTGTGTCTCAGCTATCAATTTTCATAGAACTTATAGAAACTTCTCTTTGAGATTCACCTGTTTTAAATCAGACATGGTGGAAATTTGCTAGTGGATTTGAAAGTTATTAAGATGGAATGATAGAACTTCTGGAGTGTTGTGACCTACTGTGATGAATGCCTTTTCCATAGAATGTAATCTTTAAACCAAGTGAGCTGAAATATTTTGTTATTTTCTACATGTTTTGTTATTTTAGAAAAATATGACTGAATAGCTTTCACAGTTAAAACAGATACTTTTCAATCTTGTAAAATTTTGGTCTTGATAAAATATTTCATAACCAAAAGTTCCTAATGTAATGAAAAGCTATAAGGCAAATATCTGGAGGGACAAGTATTTTGCAGTAAAATGAGGTATTTGTCAAGTGCTTCTCAAATTTAATTCAAATGTAACTATTTCTTCATTTAGCAGTGGAGAAATATTTTTGATTTTTTTTTTTGTTTGTTTTGGCAAGATGAGCGAAACAATCTGATTGAGTTACGCACCGAGTGTTTTATATTTTGCCAGCTTCAAAAGATTTGCTCTATTTTGTGTTAAATTAAACCTTATTAAAAAACTCATTGAGTCAATGTGCAGATTTTAGCATAAACCAGTCCTTTTGCATTATCCACTGTCCCACACTGTCCTTTTACCTTTTTGAAGGAAGAAAAAAAGAGGCAAATTATGGAAGAAAAAAATATCATCTGTTTCACTCATACGTCTTCTTAACATGGTCTGCAAGAAAAGTCTGCAACTTTTTTAATGAAGTATGCTTTTTAAGTGAGGTAATAGAAAGTAATGCACTGGGAACCAGCCTAAATAAATCAAAACTTATCACAGATGTTCAAAGATTATTAGAAGCCTGAAAATGCAAATAGGCATTGGCTAAATTTTTTTAAGTGCGTAAGTCAGATGTCTAACCCTCTCTAATTTCAATGGGATTTAGCTGTCTAACCTGCTTTAGTGATTTTGAAAAATAACACAGGCTGCCTGTCTGCATCACTAGGTGCCTAAACCGTTTTGGAAAATTTGTCCCTGAATGTCCTTAATAAAGAAAAACAACACACCAAAATGTGAGAGTGTAGTCTCAAGGCAGGATAAGAACAATGTCTCAGAAAAATCTAACCTAGTTTTGCAAGAGCTCATGACAGGTGACTTTCGATTGTGGAGTTTGTTGAAAGCTACAGTACAAGAAATAATTTTCTGCAAATTCTGTTCAGATGCCCCACATGAATTTTATATCTGCCTGATTATGCTTAACAGGCAAGGTCTAGTCGAAGGTAGTAGCTCAACCAAATACAAACTGAGTACAATCCCTGGTATTCACGCCATTAACACATGATACTGCTTTTGCTGTAAGCTGTGTCTAGTACTGAAGATGAAACACTTCAACGATCTTGGCAATATTCTTTAATGAAGTGCCTTATTTAAGAAAATGTGTTGCATGTTAACTATCCATGTATTGCAAAATAGTGTCTATTGAAGTTTAATTAGTGTAAGTAGCATATCCAGTGGTTCATGTAATTAATTGCAGATTACATATTAAAAAATCGATGTTTTTGTTAGTGGTATGTGCAAACCTGCAATGAATATTTAAGCATCTAGTCATCAGCTGGCTGGATACAGGAGCATTAGCAAAGTCGAGTGTCAGTTAATATGTCAAATATCAATTATTTTTCTATTTTCTTTACAGGAAATTATACATAAACACGTATAAGTGAAAGAAAATCCAATTCTTGAATAAAGTTTGAGGGATAAATCATATTTGTGATAATTTTTTGCCTAACTCGTTTCCCAAAAATCATGTCTAGCACATGATTTTTTTGGAGGGGGGCATGCTTTTTATTTACCATTTTAAATGATTCAGTCATTTATGTGGTTTTGTTTGTTTATCATATAATATTTGAGAAAATTATATTTAATATTGTCTAGTAGGATCTTAGCTCAGAAATGCCAAAGAGAGAAGCTGCTCTACAGTTTGGTTGGTTCAAATTTCTGCTTTGTCTCAGAACTGCTATTACACAGATTTAGGAAAGTTATTTTGACTTGCACTTCAATTTCCATCTGTAAAATGGGGATAACACAGTGCTTTGTCTCACAGGAATATAGTTGTGAATAAACACATTACAGTTTGTATTGCAGTCAAATTCTTTACTTTGGAGATGTTGTTAAGTATCTTACATGGATTTGAGTGTAAACCACACTTTGGTCATAATTGTATGTTATTTTTTTATATATCCATATGTACAGCAAGATAGTTTTGGTTCATCAGAAAGTAGGGTAAGCTAAAAATTAGCATGCACTTCTATGTAAAGCAGAGTTTCTGACAATTTCCTGCTATTGATTTGGCATAATGCAATAATGTACTTCAGTGAGACCTTTATAATGCAGATTGTGCTGCTGTGTTCTATGCAGATGGCACTGATTTACTGCAATGTTCTACAAAGTATGGGAAGTCTTACACTGTTAGTGTGGATTGACAGCTCTGATCAGGAATAACAAGATTCTAGACTATCCTTCTAGCTGACTGAATATCTTCAAAGAGAGAAACAGGGGAGCATTAGGTAAATAATCCGAGCCTGTATTTCCATTGTAATTTCGATTGTAATCCTACTACCAACTCATTTTTTTGCTCCTGACAAGTAGCAATTCTTTGTCAGGTAGTTTGAATGTCAAGAGGTTCAGTATATAGGTCTGAAAAAAGATGGTTCTTTAATCATGATCACAAGCATGTTTAAAGTATGATTTTGTCCATTCACTTTGTTCTGTGAGTAGCCAGTTACAAGCTGCAGATGGTCTATAGGTAACCAGGCACAAAGGAAGGCCCTTCACTGTCTGTTAAATGTCAGAAGTGCAGCTCAACCTCAACATGCTTTTTGGCCCTTTTAAAAAAGAGGTCAGGATAACAGAAAGAAACTGGCTTCTAATATTGCAAAAACAACAAAAAACAAAAAAACCCAAAAAAACCCCACAACCCACTGAGAACTTTGAGTTCTTCCCTATTTTTATTTCTACCCTTTCACATTCCATTTTTTTCTTCATATGCATGACAACACACCCAAGTTCCTTACTGACAGTATCTTCATTCTTTGCAGACTCTCTTTGACCATCTTATCAAACAGTGCCTGGATGAGTAGTGGTTGTGTGATGTGCACAAATCTGAGGAAGGACAAGAGTACCAAACTAATTTTAACTTGTGACCTAATCAAGGGTTTGAACCCAAATCTCCCGAGATAAAAGGCTGTTGCCCTTATTTTTCATCTGAAAAGCCATTTGGACTGCATATTGACTGTTCCCCTTGAGAGATGGTGTCAGATTGATGTACAGCAGTATGAAATGGAAGTGTAAATGTATGTGATGTTCATGGACTAGTGAATAGATCTACTTTACTATGAAATGAATTATTGCCAAAGTAAACGTTATACCTCTAACCCCATCTACCGCTTTCTTACTTGAAGGTGATGTTAGCTGAGCTCCAAATGGGTGTTCATTCTGACATATTAGTGACACTGACGTATCAGGGACAGTTAAAATGCTGAACACTTGTTCTCATATTCTTATAAATATATTAGAAGAAAGGAGCTTAGAGAAATTAGAAGAATAGAAATTGCTCATTGCCAGTGCTAAGGATTCAGTTATTCAGGGGTTCCTTGTCTAATGTGGATATGCTTGAAATTATCTAGTCTTTATATTTAATAGCCAGGCAGACTTAGTGAATCTGTTCCAGCCTTCAGTGAGAATGCAGACAACCAACCTGTGATATCACACTAAATATTTGTAAGGCAAAGCAGGCTTTGAGACATTTTTTGCTTCATGTTACTTGACAAATATAAGTAGAGACTTTCAAAGGAACCTGAAAAGTTGGTTGCCTACCATTTTCAAATATTTAGGCCACTCAGGATTGCACTTCTCTGCTGTACAAAGACTACATGCTTTGTAGTGAAAGACTAGGCAATGCAGTTGAAAGAGATATTGTTGTTCACCTAGCTTATGATCTGAAACAGGTGTACTATAGGCAGTTTGAAGGACACTGGGGCACTGAAATATGTAATAATTCTTAGAACCTCCCTGCATGTAGAGAATAATGAGAAATAAGAGGATCCTGAAGATTCTTTTAAATTCTTCACGTTATCTAGGAGATAATAGCTTGTGGGGAGTGGGGGAAGCCTTATAAATTCGTAGTGTTTAAATATCTCTTGCTGTTTTGGAGTTATGGTAGCTCTTACTGTACTCAATATATAACGGTAGTGCCTAAGAATTAAGAAAATTAAGCATGATATACTTACAAGCAATGGCTTTAAAATTAAATTGCTGAGGTCAAGTTAATAGTATGTCTACAACTACAGCTTTTTCAATATTTCATACATTCTTCAGTTGTTATGAGACAGAAGGGGAAATGTATTTAAAAAACAGATAACAGATAGGTAGTATTAGTAAATTTGGGATTACTTCCTGTTTTCTTTCCTTTATTGAAATGTAGATGGTTTTGCCTGTTGTAAACCTGAAATGGGCAATACGACGCACTGTTGGAGCGTGATAAGGGCAAGGTTCGACGGCCTTTTATCCTAACTCGGTC
>JANHGB010018399.1:15683-39953 GCA_026283785.1 Coracopsis vasa | reverse complement strand
CACCAAATCAGCTGGTTAGCAGGAATCGGGGTTATGAACAGGCTCCAACTACTGGGAATGATGACAATGGAAATGGCACCTTTTCAAATTCACTTTACTTATAGTAGCTTTGCAGAGAAGCCTACTGGAAAATGTTCGAGTAAAGTACTTTTGCCATGCTGTGATTCAGAGTATTATCTTCACTCTCACCAGTTTATCTACAGGTGAGATGGTGATACTTGCACTGGCTTTCAAGCGATTCCTGCAGCTGCTCACTTTCTGATTTTAAGTCCTGCATCTAACGTTGAAACAATTAAACTGATCATTTTTAATTATTTCATTGGTTCACTACAGTTGCAGAGAGAAAGCATAATCCGCAGATTAACGTAATGAGTATTAACACTTATTTCCTCCTTTTGCCAATGTCTGCCTTTAATGCCATGGAGGTTTATGTATTCACTATTTCATTTATCACAGAAAAGCCCTTAAGGCTTAGGGGAGGCATTGTACAAACCAAACAGAATGCTGGCCCTGCCCCAGGGAGCTCTCAATCCAGATCCAAAATTACAGGTTGTAGATTAGTCCAGAGAATGAGTTTTGTGGTGTCTAACCCAAAGAAGACTGAAAGCTAGTGACTGGTGAAAAATATCTCAGGTGAACAACCTCTTCAGGGAGCGAGAGGTGTGAGCTAGGGCTGCTGCTCAGGTGGAGACATGCAGGAGGAGTGTGCAGCTCAACAGCTGCAGGAATAATGAACGTGAAAGTTGCAGTGACTGTGGCTGCACATAGGGAGTAGAGCCCTGAGTTGGAATGGGGAAGGAAAGTTGTTATTAGCTGATAACCTTTCCCTGTGTTTCCCATGGGCTAGTACACACTTGTCTCCATCTTTAAGGGCAGTTGGGAGCTCTGAAAGCCTTCTGACACTGTATTTCAGGGGTTACAAAGTCATCAAGATGGACATTTTCTTAAAAGTTAGACAACTCAGTGTTAAGGAATTTTGGGAGCTGAAAGTAAAGAATGAAAAAGCTTAGAGTCTGCATAAACTAGATTATGCCCAAAGCATGAAGCTCATCTTTGAAAAGCAGGTATTCACTCAACTTTCTTCAGAAGGTCATTCAGGACATATAAATGTCAACTTATAAATGTCTGCAGCAACCTGAGCTCCTACAGCTTGTTTGGGTGAGTGTGTTTTCAGGAGTAAATTAGAATAGCTTTGTTGAAATTTCGACAGATGCTGGGGATCCAAATGCAAAGCTGCAAACATCAGGTCCCCTGTGGATCCCATTCTGTCCTGTACTGTCAGCTCCCAGCCTGGACTACTGAGTTTGCACAGTGAAGTATTGGATTTCTCCCCCTCAGTTTTGATGGGAAAGATGTGAGGTTTGTCAGGTTGAACCCCCCAAAGTTTACTTATTTAATTTTTTTTCTATTCCAGAGCAGCTTTGTCAGTTTTCCTGGTGACTACACGAGTGTTCAGTCTTCTGGCTTAAAGCAGGATCATCAGACCCATATTTTTTGGCCTCATAAGCTAGAGAGCAGACAGTCTATTAAAACCCTGGGGGTTTTGCTGAGGAGCCTACAGTGCTGCCAGGAGATCCTTTAAATCCTTTCAGATTTTTAAAATCCCTTTCAGAGTACTTCACTAACTGTTCTGTTAATGCACTTGACTCTGCTTAACAAAGCCACAACACAATGCACTTTACTGATGTACTGCTGAAAATTGCCAGAGCACGTCACATATGCATTAAACCCCACCCCTCCTTCTATTGTTTTAACTGTATTAATTTTGAGCAAACAGCAGTTAGTAGTATCATACTGTCTTGTAATAAGAGAGTGTGTAAAATTTTGGGAACAGGCTGTTAATGAGAAATTTTTCCTTCTTGTTTATCCCAAAAGGTCTCTGCCAACCTTGTACCAAGGGCAGTCAGGAATCTCATGTTGTGTAAGTGGTCTCTGTTACATTTTGCTCCCTGTATGAACTGCAGATTTCACAGCAGGATACTTGATCTTTGATTGCATCATTCATGTCTGGCAAGAATAAGACATCTCAAACACTGGTTTTACACTTTTTAACACCCAAATGGGAACTACAGATTATGTTTGCTATGTCTCACCTCAGGTTGTGTGGTACTAGAATGCAGTCTTTGTGCAGGCTCCCATTCTTTGTTGCAGTTTTGTCTTGTTTAGAGTGGAAGTTGTGTGGCCTTTTTTTAATGGCCACCCATTTAAGACCTCAAATGGCAGTATGTATGGGTCCTCTGAGTTTAACTGAGCTTTCTAAGTTTTGCTTTAGACACATAAAGCAGGCTAAGTTTATTTCTTTCTGTTCTGTGAATCTATAAAGAAGCTTTTTAAAGCATTTCTTCTGTGAAATGCCTGTTGTGTGTAAAGACTGAGTGTTAAGCCCAGTATATGAGGGATTATATTAAACTTTCTTTACTCCAGCACCTTGCTATTTCTCTCCATTGGCTTACTGGGACCCAGTGAAGGTCACAGTCTGTGCCTGAGTCATCTACTGAAAAATAAGCATAGTAGCACACTTGGAGGTGTAGCAAGGCTAATTGCAATGGGCATAAGTGTGTAAAAAAAGATTTAAATGTTAAGAGAGAGGCTGCCATTGCAGTAGGTAAGGAAGTGACTTGGGAGGGTGAGGGAGTATTCTTGTATATCTTCAGGAACTGCTTGCCTGAAGTCTACAGAGTGAAAAATGTTCTCTGTGAAGTTGCTGGCAGTAATTTGCAGTCATTTCTTGTACAAATGGACACAGTTCTGTTCTATTTATGGAAGGTTCCTATAATGTGTGCAGGTCTCCCACTGACTTCAGTGAAGCTGTGCCCGCTTACTGGGCTTGTGAACCTGGCCTGTGAACTCTGCCAGTCACTCATTTGTCACTGAGGTACAAAGCCAGCCTGAAAGCTGTCAATATTTATGTAATTCTGCCTGAAGATTGCTATTCTAAGGCAAGGCCAGCAAGTGAGAGAAATTTTGCGTGCTCAGACCAAAACTAGTAACGTTTAAGTACTTAATTATTTTTCTTTGTGGAAGATTTGTCCATTAACTTTAATGAAGCTTTTTCTAGGCTTGCAAGTCTGAAGAGAGCTATTAAACAAAGTGGGGAGAGTTTGCTTGCCAGGCATTTTCTCTGCTCTCTCAGTTCTCTTTCTTTATGGCCAGAGAAACACTTTCAGCCATATATCTTTAAAGCAATGCTAATGTTAGTGACCAGTTAAGTATATCCCACTTGTTAAATCCTTGTGACTGCGTTATGCTGGGAGCCTTACTCTAAAGGCCCTGTTTTGTCACTGCTTGTTTTCCACATTAAAATGTAGTGACTTAGAAGGGATACACAGATTGGTGATGCAGGAAGGATCCTCTTCTGCCACTGAAAGTTTGCACAGTGCAAAACTGTAACTGTTATCTTCCTCTTCTGTAAGAGGCAAGCCAAGAAACATGTTGGATTTCCTGGGCCTCAGGCTAATAGGGCAAAGCCTGAATGCCAGTCATGCTATAGATGGCCTTCTTTATTTGTGGCTCCCACTGCTGAGTAGGAGTCAAGGGATTTGTGTGGGATTTTTTCTTAGACCTCTTCAGTCCACACTTGGACCAGTGGAATTAGAAAACTAAGTGGCAGTGAGCCAGATTGGATGCAGTGTCTCACCTCCATGGCACCTGCAGTGCCCCCTTCCCATCACAGTGGTGGACATAAATGTCCCTAAAAATCTTACAGGTTCATGTTTGAAATTCCTGAGCTTTCTCGGGACAGAACAAGAGCAACTGCGGATGTCTTTCTCCCAGAATAAGAAGACAAATGACACCTATGTCCATTTGCCTGCCTTCTCTGCAGGGTGTGTGTCTCTCCCATAGCCCTTGCACTTACAAGCTCCCAACTCCCTTCACAAACACCAAGGTACCCCGTTTATCTTTTACTCTTCATGAGATTAAGGCCCTTGCATTCCAGTTGTGCTCCAGTTTAAGATGAGCACCTCATCTGTACCTGTATCATCTCTGTTAATAATATCTCCAAAAAGTGCCCAAGATTTCTTTGTGTACCATACCTCTTCTTTCAATTACAAAATACTGTTCAAAAGTCATAGCTCAGGAGTTCTGGCCTTATTTCTCTTACAAATTGCTTATATGAATTTGTCTTGCTTGAAAATTAATTGGCCATACTATAAACTATTTTCCCTTGAGCAGGGACTGTTCTGTTTCCGATGACATTGCAGTAAGCTGTCTTTGGGCCAAATATTTAAAGGTATTTAGGTGCTTAAAGATGCAGGTAATGTGAATTTTCCGAAATACCTAGCTGCCTAATATACAGCGATTTCAGTGGGAGTTTCCATCTAAGAGCTTCTAAAAATCCCACTGTGCGCCCATCTGCTTCTTTAAGCACCTGAATTCCTTTAAAAAACCCAGGTCCTTCTTTCCACCAGTGGAGACAAATTTTGTTTTTCTTAACGTAGACAGAGCTTCTTAATGCAGTTTCTAGGATATTGCCTGCCACCTTTAGCTTATTTTCATTGTTTTGATTATGATGTCAAATCTAGTTGATGATCATGTTTATGCAGTTCCAAGCAGAGCGTGGGCACACAGCATCTATCCTTTATGACATGAACTTGGCGTAGCATCTAGTATTAATAAATCAGGGCTAAGAGATTTACAGGCAAGCAAACTATTGGGAAGTTACTGTAACTTTTGCACTATATTAAGTGATCTATGTTTCGTTCTAAAAAACCCTCTTTGAAAATGAGTATTCTGTCTCTCATTAGTCGGTCTTTGATCCAGTGAAAATATCAGTCCCTTGAGTTAATATTTCATCTGACTATAGGTCCATGTAATTTGCTATGACACTAAGTCAATAGGTCTCTGCTGGCTTATCCCAGCAGTACTTGTATGTGTAGGCAAAAAATTCTCTGCAAAACATGAATAATGTGGATCTAATCAAGAATTTATTTCTTTGGTTAACCAAAGGAAAAGAGTGGAGTGTGACCATCAGTCTATGTAGGCACAAAAGGACCTTGAGGGAAAGAAAACTTTTAATTTTGTATCAATTCACATTCTCTATTTAATACATAAACAGGAGTGTCAGGACATGTGCATCTTGCAGAGCCAAGAAATAGCAGTAGATTGATTTATCATTATTTACCAGCTTAGCCATCCCATTCATATGCTTTCTGTTATAACGTACTTGGAAAGCTCAGACAGTCCTTATGCATTAACCTCCACCTTCTGTCATCATCTTTCCCTCTGGCTGCCCTGTACTACATCCTGAAATTTTAATTTCATTGCAGAAGGTGCTATAGAATGAAAATAAACATTTGTCTGTGGAGAGTTTGCTGCATCTAGAATGTTCAGTTTGGCTTAAGCTAATTTAAAAACAAGCAACAAAAATTGTGCTCTTACTTTTTAAGGCTTTTTCAGGGATATTTCATTCTGTGATCACCAAAGGAGCAAAGCATTTACGAATATGCATTAATCCTCACTGGGAATTGATCCAGAGCTTGTTTTAAGCATATGCTTAAGTGGTTTGTTGAACTGGGGCCATAGCTGCCCAGGCCCATCTCTGGCTGAGCTTTAATTGAGCAATGTGAACATTTGAATTCATTTACTTGCACTTGTGGGTTTTGTTGTATATATATTTAATAGGTATTGATGAGATTTATAAGAATTTTTTCACATCTCTCATTTGGATCCACTATGTGAGAAAGGGTCAGATCTTTTATATGGCTTTGCAAAGAAAATGCAATCTTAAGCTCAATACCTGCTTGATACTGTGTCTAAAGTACAAGTAAATAATTTTGTTATATTTTCAGCAAAATGAAAATATCTATGATACCTATCTATGTTGTATGCTTTTTTGATCCTTGTTTGGTTTTGGCTTGTGGTTTTTGGTTTATTTTATTCTATGGCTTCCATTTGTCTCCTGGGTGTGTGATAAAGAAAAACCTGTTGTAGAGGAGCCTTCTGCTCTGGTTGATATGTTAGCATATCACTGATCTACTGGAGCTCATTCATGAGTTTTCAGCTCTGATAGGTTGAATGCCCAGAGTGGTCACTGATTAAACTGCTACTCCTAATATTCTCATTCCTGCAGTTATCAAGCAGGAAAATAGTGACAAGTAAATCTAATCACTGTGGGAAACATAGAGTCTGAGAAACCATGGACTTGTAGCATCTTATGGCATTTACTGAGTCTGCAGTGGCATCCAGCATGATACCACAACAGTCTGGATCAGAATAGGGATCCAAATCTTGGCAAATAGAAGCCAAATCACACATCCCATTTGCACCTCGTACATTGCTGCATGATGCCCTAAGGGGAGGAGGAGGATCTCAGAGTCCTGGGTGATTCCTTTGAGCTTGGTTGTTTTGTGTTCAGTTGTGCTACCGAAGAGATCTGACCCTGAAATTTCAGGGCCATCTCCTGAACTCCAAAATCTCTATTCATCAAAACAAAACCCTTAATAAAGTCACTGGGAGTTTTCCTCAGACTTAGGGATATTAGGATTTGATGATCCTTTTTTTTTTTCAAGAGGCTTGCTAAAGCATATTTATCACCGTAAATGGGCATTTCAGCCCTGTTGGAAGGAATTCTATTTTTCATTTGTCTATTTAATTTTCTCAATGAGTATCCAAGGAACATTTTAAATTCCCAGCCTCCATCAATTCCCTGGGCTAGTACCAGCACCTGAGATGCATGCAGTCAGTCAGGGCATACACCTGGGAGGTACTGAGGCTAAAATCAAATAAGATAAAGCTCTAAATTGAATCTGGGTCTCCTGTGTCTCAGGTGAATACAGTAATGTCTTTATTCTCTATAGCTTTTTTTTTCCCCAGAAAGTTCTGAAAAATATTTCTTTGACCTTCTTCCTAATAAAAAAGGAGAAAAGAAAAGAAAGGGCAGGGTGCCATGAATCAGAATTTTCCAGTGAAAAACTTTTGTCTAAATAACTCCTGATTGGTTGTAGCTGTTGTCTTAAAAGAACTTCTACTTGAGCTCTTGTCTAAAAATATGAATTCTCCTTAGAATACAGGAAGTGCCAGGTACCTTTAACAAACAAGGAACATGCTTCTGAAGTTAGCCACATCTGAACTAGGTGATGCAATAAATGTATTAATGAGCAGAAATTGGGAAAATAAACTGCATTTGTGACCCAGATTGGTAAATATATGTCTTTTGGCTATGGTGAGCACTATCTGTATTTCTTTCCAATCTTTTTACCCTACTCAGTGCTGCGTTTTTAAGCTCTGTGACGTAGTTCTGAAGTGCAGCTCTAGTAAGAGCGAGTTTATTCTCTGTCTTCAAGGTATACTTCTCCCTACAGCCTGGAGCAGGGCTGTGCACGGCTGCCCTGGTGACTAGGGGAGAGCTGCTGTGTAGCTGTGCACACTCCTGTGCTCCGCTGTCACGTTGCTGGGAGTTTGAAAGCCACATTGGAGCACACAAATGGTAAACAAGAGAGCAAGTCTGCATGTTTTACCACACACAGAGAAATGAACAGTCCTCTGTACTCCTTTGAAAGCAGCAATGCTTTAAACTCCAGATGGAGCTGGTCAAATCTCTGAACAGCTATTTTCTCTTCGAAATAGAGGACCTTAGTACAAGCTGGATGCCAGTGTCCAGGCATCTATGTTTGATTTCATGTGCAAGTGAGCTGCTGGATGTGTGGCTCTCACATGCACATGAATTCCAGCTATGGAACCAGTCAGTACCCAGACTTGGTGAAATGATAAAATGAAGAAAAAAAAGCTAATAATTGATCTTAAGAAGTTCTGGTAGGAGTTAAGCTTTAACAACAACTTTCCTGTGTTGTAGCCAGAAACATTTCACTATTCTGGGGCGGATGTTAAAGCATTTGGTGTATACAAAATTACCTATGTTTAGTATTTACCTCATGGTCCTCAGAAAGTCAGTCTAAAAAATTCCCGTAGCTGTACCCACAGTTTATGTGATGTGATCCATAGCCCATACTGCCCCTTTTGTTCCCTACATGTCATCATTGCTCCAGCTGTCCTACCACTCTCATCACTTCTCTCCTCCTACATAAGGGAAAGAGGGGGAAGCCAGTGACCAGGACAGAAATCCTAAACTTGAGTAGTAAAAAACAGACAGAGACAGGATAATTGATAAAACATGGCAGATTACAAGTGTACTGTTTGTTTAAACCATTTTCTTTTTTAAATTATTCAGCTGTGTAGAGAGACATGGGGAAAAAATTGTATGGCTTTTATTGATTTTGTGACCATATATGAAGTGTTATGCTATCCTTAGAGAGGAGACAGTATAGAAGAAGTTTGGGGGGTTTAATGCAAAAGAATTAAATTAGAAGTGGGGATAATAATGGCATAGAATGTGATGATGGTTTGTCTTGTACTTGCAGCTGCACACTGAGAAGAGAGGGAGTCCTTTCTGCACATGCCTCTTGCCCATGGTGTCAGGGAATTTGGACCCAGGTGGCTGAATTCTGCCACAAAAGCTCTGCCGTGCACAAGGAACATTTCAGGATACTGTTGCAAGCGTGAGTGCATCCTTAATTCTGTTTTTAAAGACAAATCATTTCAAACAGAGTGCACAGAGCTCATGACACAAGCACATCTGGATTTCAGTTGTTGATCTGAAATATTCACAGTCTGATATGGTAAAAGCAGATGTTGGATCAACAGTCATCATAAACATGAATGATCGCATCAGAAATCCCATATGTAGCTTAGTTGAGAGCAGCAAAGCCTATCTGGCCACTCCTGATTGTGTTCTGTACTTCAAAATATTTGCTTACACACCTAAAGTTAGTCATCACTCTTGCTTTAGGTATAGAAGATTATTATAAACCTTATAAAGGTTTAGATGCAAACTGTGATAGGAATTGAACTGACTGCCTTAATCAGAAATACTTGGTTTGAAAAGAAACATAAAAAACACTCTTAAAATGTTTAATATATTTTGTGCATAGTAAGCACTGCTGCAGGGATCAATGGCATCAAACTTAATGGGCTGATCATTAAAAGACAGCAGGTATCTGTGCCTTCTTCTGATGTAGAGGCTGCAGGACTTCTGACACCTTTGAAGAAAAGTAGCTGAGGCAAAAAAAAGTGTAGCTATAAAGGTGAGTCAAAGGGTCCATGTAAAGGTCACCTGGTTTTTCATAGGCTTTTCATTTCTAAAACATTCTCACTCTGAATGTGTGTTTTATTGCTGTGAAAACTGCATGTTTGGCCACCTTCTGTATTTGTTTATGAGTGTATCCACAAAGGAGAGGATGTTGAAGATTATTTTTGGGTTCTTAAAGTACCAATGTGACTGTCTTCCAGACTCAACAGCTGGGACCTAGAATTCTGCAGAAGAAAAACCCAAGCCATGTCCCCTTTCACCTCTCCGCAGCCTCACTGATTCACTGGACATTTAGATCTATAGGACCATGTTCCATTCTTCCAGCCATTCCTCGGTGCAATGGTGCTGTGAAGTGTTACATCTCTTCAGCAGACTTAGGGCTCCAAAGGGGTAACAGAGAGTCAGTTTAGGCACTGGGCAATTTTGGAGGGTGGTGAGAAGTCCTTGGTTGGAGTTCCCCTCCTTGAAGCTCTCTGAGCTATAGAATTGTTCATGGTTTTCTCATACAATTCCATAATTTGTTGATGCACAAGTAAGCATAAAGCTGCTGTTTTCAGGACTGTCCCTTTCTGTGCTGTATTTGGTGGCAAGGCAAGGTGCATTGCAGAGCTCTGCTTATGCTGTTCTAATAGAATCATTTACCAATAAGTAAAATAGCTATTTATGTTAAACTGCAGCATTCATCATTGCATCAGAAACAACATGTTATTACAGCAGCTTTCAGAACATTTTCTTCCTGCTGATTTTAACACAGAATCCATATTTGGGAGGGAAGAAAGAGACTTCAGTGTGTGACCAAAGATGAGTGAAAGATGACAGGTAAGAGATTAAGGAACTGAGGAGACAATTATGCATGGGCATAATTGCCCATGAGGCAGAATGCTCATCCCAGGCAGTGGAAGAAAACAAATCACAGAGATTCAAGAGGGAGTGAATGACAGGGTAGGACCAATGAAAATTTTTTGATCACAGCGTTTTAAAAAAGGTGAAACATCTAAAAGGGAAGTTTGGGCAGAAGGTGAGGACGTTGTGAGGAAAAACTGGAGTGAGGCACAAGAACCATCCAAGTGCATTAGGAAAAATGCAGAGGGCAACACGGATGGCAGGTGACATGTACGGTTTTAGGTTACAAAATGCAGGTCCTAAATTGAGCTATTTCAGATTTTAAAGTGATTCAGTTTTTAGGTTAATTTCCTTTTCTAAAAGAGGATTTTTTTTCTGAATAGGAAAACATTTAAAATCGTAAAGAAGAAAAAGCAAGTACTTTCTTTGAAAGGATGGATGAAATATAAATCTTGAGCAGAATTATAAACTGTTGAGACAAGGCAATTTTGCTGGATTATGTGGCTCATATCAGGTAGCAATAAATCAATCCTTCAAAGACAAAAGACTATAGAAAGAAGAATAAACCAAAGACTCTCCAAATAACAAAGGCCAGATACACAAAAGTAACTAAGGAGCTGAAGAGGCAAATAGATGCCTGGCAGGATTTTAAATGGGATCATTCAGCACAGACACTCATCACCTGCTAGTGATTATTGGCATCTTCAGGCTCCTTCAGGCACAGACAGTTCCTTGACTGAGGTTAAAGTTCCCATCCGTATCAGAGAAACTAACTCATGGCCTTAAAATCTGCATGTTTGGTACAGCATCCCTAAGGTAAGTGCAATTTACCTAGTGGATGGGTTTGACCTGTTGTGAGCATTGACAATACACTTTTTTTAATACAATTTTGTCTTTAGTCACTTGGGTCACCCCACTGCGATGTGAAGTTCTAAGCACAGTTACCTTGCTTGCTGATCGAGGCCTGACTAGATAGAATAATAATTTTTGAGTAAAACTGTGGCTTATTTTGTATGATGAAAGAATTCCAATGGTGGGTACATGTAATGCCAGCTAATACTCACTTGCTTTCACACTTCGGAAATTAATTTTCCATTCTGCTAGTTCCTGGAGTTTGGGGCATAAAAAATCCATTCCAATGCTGTAAATATCCAAATCCATAAGACACTCTAGGGCTGTGCCCTGTAGTCCGAGTGCCTTGTTGTTCAAATCATCCAGACCTATAACAGCATGCTGTGGCATGTTCCTAACCTGTACCACTTGGCCTTCTCCCAGTGAAAATCAGAATAGGAGAGATGATTAAGACTTAAAACTCATCCTGACATGCAGGAAGGACAGTCACAGAAGCTGGGAAGTGCTTTCAGATCCCCAGGCTAGAAGAAGTGGGGACAGGCCTTTTAGCTGAGCTTTGCTATGCTGATAGTTACATATTCATCCATTATCAAATACAGCTGGAGTTTTGTGTTGATATTAAATAAAAGAATGACTGGAATCTTAAATTGTTGAGGGTGTGCGCAGGATATAAAAGGGACTTCTGTCCTTCCTAAATCAGAAGAATTAAATGTAATACAGCCAAAAAAAAGGAGGAAAAAATATTATGATTGCCATACATCTGTTTTAAAAAGCCAAGCAAACAAGTATCAAGGGCACAAGATCTTATCAGGACTGAGAATTACTAGAACATGCCAGACATACTGAATAAAAGGCAAGCAGGAGATGTTACCGCTGGAACAAGCAGAGATGTGAAAAGTCTAGGAAAATCTGTAAGTCTTTATTTGCCACTAGTCTGACAGCAGATGATGATGACAAATCTGTGAACATATGCTATGAAAAAAAAGACTACTATCACAAGCTATTCAGTGATAGGGTCATTGAATATTTTTAGCTCCCATTCTGGTTCTGGTTGGCCTGGGTTTTCATCTTCAGTTTGAAAGTGCTGTTTAGTTCAGTCTCCCCACAGAACACTCTTCCACAGAATACTTTCAGTGCATTTATTCAGAAAGGAGCCCTGGCATTTGAATACAATATAATTATGGTGCAATCCAAGCCTATACAATTTTAGGTGTGCCTCATCAAAGATTAATATTCTCTGTGCTTGGATTTCCCAGCTGAACTCTGGAAGTGTGCAAGAAAAAATAATCAAAGTACGCTTGGTACAAGTGAGGTGGTATTTCTGTGAGTGGTTCTTTAAACTTCCTCTCCCCTTTGGCATCAGAGAAGTGCCTTTTTCATTTCATATCTTACGATGTACAATATTTAAAACAGGGCAGCATGCAACACCATAAAAATAAGTCTTCCTGACTTAGTTCAAAATACTTTTATCTTCAAAAAAAGAAAAAGGTTCTTTTCCAAAAGCTTGTCTATACATTAATCCTGCCCAAGGGCACATTTGATGTATGCTTTTACCATTTTTGTGCCTTTTATACACAACTGCTTGCTTTGGTATTGGCTAAAAAAGGATTTAATTTTTTTTTTACCAATCAGGCAAGGACTGGAGAGTGAAGCTTGAGACTCTCACCTGCTATTCCTGATAATCTTTTCTTAAAGAAAACACCTTACTAATGCGTTCCTCTCCATGCGTCTCTCAAAGCACAATTATTCAACTGAGGAAATGTATTTCTGGTCTCTTCCTGCTATATGATCCCACTTTTTCCCCTTCTCTTCTTTAATTACACCCCCATAGTACAAAAAAAAAAAAAAAAATTAAATAGCCATTTGCTAATGGTAAATCAGTCCATGGGGGCTGCTTGGTTTTTAAGGACAGCTGCTGTTCAATGTATCTGGTGTGTCACTTTCTGTTTCGTGCTACTGTTTTATTGCTGCTGTGGGAGCGGAGCAAAAATAGCGGCTACCGCAGTTCTGTTGAATAACCATCAACTTGATTCTAGCCGATGTGTCAGTCCCTCACTGGGAAAAAAAAAAGGTCCATGTTTGATATCCATTGCCCTACCCTGACCTGTAAATGAAAATATGCTAAACATGAACATGCTAAATAGCTACAGAAAAGCCCGGTTAGCTGAAAGACTCAGCTGATATGTATAGGTGTGTTTGTGCTGCTATGCATGTGTGGATGTGAGAATATACATTCATCTCTAGAAAGGCTGGTGTGACTAAATAATGCACAAGGTGAATGCAGTGTATTTAAATGTTAAATACATTGGCTTTCAAATTCAGTGCAAGGATTAAAATTTGCACTTGACTACAACCATCCGACTGCTGCTTATTTAAAGCAAAATTACTAGCAGTCTGCAAACGCTGAGTAAAACTTACACAAGTCCCAATTATTGACAGACCACCTAAGCTTGCCAGCTTGTCCCTTTGTGGAGCTCAGCTTTATCTTCCTCCCACACAGGACTGCTGCTCATTTCAATTTGAGGGTGAAGTCTTGACATCAGAAGTGCTGACTCATGAAGCAGCAAGGAAGGAAAATTTCTGCTGCTGCTGCAGTGGCCAAAGTCGTGTGAATTTATCCCACAGTGGCTTCTCCAGCCTGTGCAGGGAAGTACCAAATGAAAGAGTGCAAAGGTACTAAATACATCTAATAGCTGCTGGTTAACACCATTCGGTGTTGAATCCATCCAGATTGTTTTCCCTCTCCTTTCTTATCACCAGCAAAAGTTTCCCCTGCATCAAACCAGGCTTGTCACGTCCTGACTCTAAAGGAGCTTTTGTTCTACCAAAGGCAGTGCAGCGACGTGCCCGCTGTGCTTTCCTGAACCGGCTGGGTTTCCCCAACAGATGGCACTGCCTTTCTCTCGTAGTTAGCCAAAAGTTTAAAAACATTTCGTTAAAAATAGATGCCCCACATTCTTAATTGGCAATCCTTTTCCTAGTTATTGTTAGGCACAAATCAAATGCTGTTTAGCTCTTAGGCAAGCTCAATGCACAGTACATAAAAGCATAATGTAAACCACGCAGATATCTTTTTATTCTGTTCTGTATCTGCTTATTATACCAGAAAATACTGAACAATTTCTGTTTTGTCACTAATATCTTCTGAAACTTAGTTATATTAAAATGTTATTTTTTCCATTATGAAGATAGACCCTTTTTGCCTAGTCTTAAAATTTTCTCCATAGTCAGGCACCCAAGCCTGCATTGAGCCCCCATTTTCACATAAATGAAGCTGGTATTATTCCAGCATCTCTGGAGCTCGGCTACATTTCCTGAGATGCTTAATGCATTTGGCTGTTATCCTGAAGAAGGCTTCAAAATCCCTTGTGCCAGCAAGTCTTCCTCACACAAGGGGTGGAGATGCCCGTGGCTGGGCCTCCTGAGATGTGGTTCCGTGGTGCCAGTTCTGGCTTGGGGAAGACTTACAGCCTCCCTGGGTTACTTACAGCCTCCCTGGGTTACTTACAGCCTCCCTGGGTTACTCCCCTCCTCAGTCCTCTCACAGGGGCTGGGAGCATGCTGCAGGAGATGTGACTCCACCACACTTCTCTGACCCTCCCCTGGGTCCCCGGGGTAATTCACCAGGATAATTCCCTAAGGATCATTTGCTACAGCTTCTTACCAGAGTTTCCTGATGGCAGCTCGGCTCTTGCAGGGAGCGGACGGATGCATCACCAGGGGTGAGCCTCCCTCTGCTCTCTCCTCAGCCAGCTAATCATTTCTGTGGCCTCTTCTGAAACCCATTTCATTTCTGCAATTCCTTGGGCTATGCTGAAAGGCCAAATCACTCCTTTACAAAATGAAATTGTAATGGCCCCACTATTTCCTAGTTTAGCTGTACTTAGTCTTTCTTTTCGTGGTCGAGTTGTTTATAGTGGAGCAGAAAGAACATGTTTTGGTTTGCTTTATTTCTTTGCCTGTTCTTGCATGCATACAGATTGTCAGCCAGCTGCCCACAGTTTTACTCTGTTTCACCTTCCCCCACAACGGTCGCAAATTCAGCGTGGGTCCTGATGCAAACAAGCATGTTGTTTCCCTACCGGAGCTCTTCTAGCAACGTCAATAGCACTACCCACAAATACAGTTTTGTATGTGCTTGAAGGCGGTGTCAGTGCAGGCCTTTTAGCACAGATGCATGGGAGTAATTCTTTCTAATATGCATTCACATGTGTCTCTCTCCAGTGACCTTCATTTGCCATCTCTCTGCCTGTTTAGTTCATTTTTTAGGCCCTTCTGAAGTTGTTCATAATATTGGACAAGTCTCAATAATTATATCAAATTCCAATCTTATCAGCTGGATTTTGAACCCCCTTCTGTTTGCTAACATATTAAACAATGCTGCACCTAACACAGTTCTTTAAGTCACTTCATTGTCAAAGCAATTGAAAGCCTTTTCTTCTTCCTCCTCTTTGGTGACTTTTACTTCCCAAGTTGGTTTTGTTCCCTTTGTCACTTTTTGTGATGAAGGCTATCAGCTGTTCTCAGAAAGAGCAGTAGATTAATCGGGCGTGCTAATACTTGAGGCAGTTCTGAAACATTTAAGTTTCTGAGCCTTCTTTTTCCTTTAAAAAGCTCTGCACTCTTCTCTGTCTTTTATGTAATGAAAATCTGGTTGTTTTCATACTTTATTTTTGTTTTGAGAGTTATGTTTTCCTGACAGTCAAGTTTAGTAGGCTGCAATTTTCCAGGCTAGCTTAACAGAGTTTTTAAAGCTAGTATTCATATAGCAGCTTCCAGCTCTCCAGCAGCTGATGGCAATGAGCAAGGATGTAGGGATTTTTAGGTTTAGTTTCTCCAACACTTCCTCACAAATATTTGCATGCACACCAGCCAGTTCTGGAGAGCTGTTGCTCCCAAACACAAATGTTGCAGCACCTTCTGCCTTGCAAACAGGCTTTAAGAGTGATTTATTTTTCTTACATGGGAGAGTAGATGTGCTGAAATGATAACTTAAAATCAAATTTTGGATACCAGTGTAAATAAAATATTTGGGATCTTTGAACATGTCATCCTTAAAAACTCATTTGTTCCTCCTTCAGTCCTCCTGCTTCTTGGGGATGTGCCTCAGTCTGTGTGCATGCATGAAAGTGTTATTTATTTTTATTTTGACTGCTTGCTTGTGAAGGTTTTTCACAGACCTAATTCCTGTCCTGCATTTTTTAAGGCAGTGGCATGTGTATTTTTGTTTGGGTTTCAGCTGAGATGGGGGGTTCTGTTTTGAAAGCTCTCTGGTAAACAGCTTGCCATGTAAACATAAACATTTTTTTCCCCTCACTTCTGCTTCCACTTTGTGTCAAAATATCTATCTTCTAGTGAATGTATCATGATTTTGAGGCTTTACGGTTATTAAGAACATCTAGTGTTATTTTTTGCATCATGCCAACCATGTGATTTCAGCCCCTGGGTCACAGATAAGCTGCAGTGTATCTTTTGTTAAGGCTGTTGTTCGTACTGAAAAGACATCAGCTTATTGCGTCCTCTGCTCTCAAGCAATTAATTTTAACTTAATATTTACTCATTAAAAAAAAGACAAATTGTTTTCCAACCTGCATTTGTCTACCTCCTATTTCTTAATCATTAATTACTTTGCTTCCCAGCTGAAAATCCACTGGTGTCAGAATTATCCCTTTCCAGCACTTCCCTGACACTGTGATGAGATATCCCTGCCTTTTTTGATATTAAACTGTCTGCAGCTTAATATGCACAGGTAAGGCTTGCACAATTTCAAGTAATTTAGTGTCTCATTCTTGACTCCCTTGCAATATTCCAGAGTCATCATTATTTGAAAATTGGATACCAGAACCGGACATAGCAATGCTGGTCCCATCAGTGATACATACCTGTAATATCATGGTCTCCTGCATAATCATGCAAGTATTGCATTAACCTTAGCCCATAGATTGCATAGGGAATTCATGGTAAATTGATTTTCTGAAGTCCTTTTCAGTGTCACTGCATTTCAGGATATGGTATTCTGTGTTGTTAGTGTGACCTACATTTTCTCTTTTGACATATCTGACTTCGTGTCTGCCTGTATTAAAGCCTTTTTAAGAATATTACTTTGTTTTACAAGCTGATTCAAATAGCACATTACAGCTGACTAGTCCTTATCTCTTCAATGTTGGAGGTTTTTTGGGTTTTGTTTTTTTTGGGGAGTTTTATTGACCAATTTCTTTCCTTGCATGCCTTTTCAGTAGCCAGTTTGAAGTATTTTCTCTCCTGGACAGATAAATATATTTCCATCAATTCCTGTTCTGAATGCATTCAAAAAGGGGTTTTAGAAAAATCAATAGAAACACTGGAAATACTACTATATAGGCACCTGTATTCACATATGATAAACAATAGCAGTGGTTTCGTCATTTTTTAATGTTTTACTGTTATATATTTTGAGTAGTGTTGTTATTTAACAGAATGTGATACAAAACTTTCCAAAAAATATTAATTCAAAATGCAGATGCAATTATTTTTGACAGCAGGTTTTTTTAGGTGGTTACCAGAATCTTTTTGTCCTTCTTCCCTGCATCACTGTATGTACCGTGCCACAAGCTAACATCAAAACTGGCTTATGCAGTCTTTCTTTGCCTTCTTCCATGGCCATACCCTGTGAACAGATCCACTAAAAGTCCCTTAAAAATTCCAGCCGGAGAAAAGACTTAATCTTCCATGCTGGTCTCTTGTCCCAAGTAACAAGTGATAGCAGTAGAGATAAAGGCCTCAAGTTGTGCCAGGGGAAGTTTAGACTGGATATTAGGAACGATTTCTTCACTGAAAGAGTTGTCAAGCACTGGAACAGGCTGCCCAGGGAAGTGGTGGAGTCACCATCCCTGGAGGTACTTTAAAGACGTGTAGATGTGGTGCCTGGGGACAAGGTTTAGTGGTGGACTTGGCAGTGTTACGTCAATGCTTGGATTTAACGATCTTCAAGATCTTTTCCAACCCAAATGATTCTATGATTCTGCCACCTCACACCATGTCTTGTTTTATCTGTGCAGTGTAAATTACCATTCAAACTTAGTATCTTAAGCTACAGAACAGGCAGTATTGAGCTAGTTGTTGTCCTGTCGAGAAACTGGCTCGTCAGTCTTGGCTTGCTGATCCGGTTTGCTAGTGTTGCACTAGTGATATGCATTAGTGTCTTCCTACTGCCCTGGAGACTCATTTTTCGAATCAGCATAGCTTCTATTGCAAAAACAATTATGCTCAATCTTAAAGGTGAGAACAAGAAAGAAGGAAAGAGTATGTGGAGGTCAGAAGGTTCTGGCTGGATGTTATCTCTAAAGAGTTATTCTTCTCAGCGTGGACCCATGGCGTGAGTTTGAGGTAGCCTTGATGGCAGGAGGGCCCTGGAGTCCAGCCAGGTTTACGGCTGTGGCAGAGAAAGCTTTGCACTTAGGAAATGGCAATGCTTGGGGTTTGCATCTGCAGTGGGGTGAACACTCACTGGGGTTAGATGCAAGTACTTCAGTGCTTGACAAGATATTTGAAACTCTTATTCAGTAATAAATAAGTAACAGCACACCCCATTTTTCCATCTCTATTCAGAAACATAGGGAAATATGTTATTGTCACATACATTTTTCCTGGAATTTGCCACAGCTATCTGTCAATTGACAGATGAACTTTTAGGTTAGTAAGGCCAGCAGAGCAAGAGATGTCTGTTTAACTTGTTTAATGTTTTCTTAATGATAACAGGAGATTTGGCATATTAATGTTTCCTCGAAGAATATCCAAGTATCTACAGACTTAAAAGATCAAAGTCAACAGCAATGCTTTCAGTTATGCTGGGCATGATATGTGGGAGTATATTCTTCCATAATTATTGACAGCTTGTCTGGATCTCTGTCACCTACACAAGGTCTCTGCACCGGACAAGAGCCTGGATGCTTAATTCTAGAGGTCATTAAGGGTGCTAATTCTTAAGGGTGGTTTGAAGAACGCAATTCCAGATCCCAGTGAAGTATCTCAATTACTGGCTGTTAAATTGGTTATTAGCTGCTGTATAAAAGCCACATTTTCGAAGAAGAAAGTTTTATTTCACTAGGGAAAAAGAGTAAGAGAAAACCATAATGAGGACAAGGCAGTTTGTAATGGTCCCATGGGCTGTGTCAGACTCAGCCTGTGGCTGGACTGAACCAGTTGCAGGCTGTTACATCATTGCTAGGATTTTGCCTCCTGCTAGCTGTGACTGCAAACATGCTTTGTCCTAGTGAAGAGGTGCCTCCATTCTGCTCTGAATGAGGGAGGAATGACTAGAGTTTGTTATCACAAAGCAAGTAATACTGAGGAGCCCAGCTCCTGGTATAGGTGCTTTGAGAGTGTCCAGAGGTGCAGCTGCCTCAAAGAAGGGTCTTATTAAAATACTGAGCTCTTCAACCTAAATGTATCTTAGCTTTTTGCCTTTGGAAGAGAAAAAGTGTTGTGCTGACCATGCTGACCATGCATAAGAAAACCAATCTTGTTGCTAACAGATACATCATAATGTAGGAGATGGTATGTGTTCAGCTGAGTCACTTGCAGCCAGAGATAATTGACAGTTCTAGCAAGTAATAAGCTGTCATGTAGTGTTTCTTAAATGCATAGATTTTCTGAAACCCTGTTCAAGGGGTCAACAGCAGAGCAGATGCAATTGTCTGTGGTATCACAGAGACCTCAAGAGTCAGCTCTGCATTTCCCTTGATTTTTCATTCCCCTGCAGTGGTAAAGTTCCGTGAGAATTTCCTCCCAGAGCAAAGAAGCTTTCACTATAGGTTGGAGAAAAGAACTGACTGTTCAGTTTGGAAATTATCTTGTGGTTATTTTTTATTGCACCTGTTTATTTTTGCTTCATGCTGTTCCTTGAGAAACCTGTCTGTTTGTTATTGCTACCATTTGCTAGCCAATACTCTTTCAATTGTTGTCTTTATTTTTGTCCTGGTGATGGCCAAACTTGCTAAGTGCAATTCTGTCACGAGAAAGGCCAGTCAAATCAGACTGATAAAATCTATGCCATTCACATTTCTCGTGTGCCCTCATCTTGAATCTTGTATTTGCTTGATTGCTGTATTTCAAAGGGATGGAACTAGGAAAGGTACAGGGAAAGATAACAGGGAGAGAGTAAATAATCTAGACCCTTCAGAGGATCCACTAAGGGGAAAAAGACAGACATGCACAATAATGAGTGTCATAGAGAAAGTGATTAGGGAGTGACTAATGCATTGTTTCTGACAATACAGGACCTAAGGGGGTTCCAATATTATCACAAAGGGAATTTAAAGCAAACTTTTGTCATGCAGGGCATAATTATTTTGTGAAACTCATTCCACAGGATGTTATGAGTTCAAAAAAATAAGACATATTACTGACGATAAGTCCATGGGGGACTATTAACATGATGGTACTGTGGCAAGCTCTACTTCAGAAAGTCCTTTAAGCAGCTGATTGCTGGAAGCTGGCAGGGTATGCAGAGGGATTCCTGATTTGCCATGTTTCTTATTCTTGTCCTCTTAAGAATCTCTTGCTAATAGCCCAAAGACAGGATATGGGGCAAAAATGGATTTCAGTCTGACCTGCAGGGATGTGTTTGTGTACATAGCTAGCTCTCCAAAAGAGCAACACAGAGGACAGCAGAGGAGACATGGGATCATAGGGTATGCTCACTAAATGAATGATGTGTCCTGGTAATCTTTTGTAATAGCCAGATAATGCACAGACAAATCCCCCGCAACTTCAGCTGTTGGACTTTGGGATATTTAGTAACATTCTGCCTACGCACAGAGCCAGTTTTTCTAACAGAGGAGATCAGGGTGTACAGAGGAATGTGCACAGCATCTGCCTATGCAGCTGAATTACAGCGAGAGTACCCAGGGGAGGATGCAGGACATACTGTGGAGCATAAAAGCTTGGCAGGATAGACCCAGCCTGTTTTGAGATGCTGAAGTAGAACAAGGCTGCATAAGCAAGATACTGCAAGACCTCCTGAAGTAGGACCTTACAGTCACCAGTGACAGTTTGTGTGTGCTCTTAACCTTTGGTAAATATGATTTCCCCTTTAGTCATGAACATGGATTCAGGAAGCATTATTTATGGGGAAGTAATGAGTGCAGAAAAGAAAATCTGTACAGGGTTTTGCCATGAACGAATGGTAGAAATGCCTGAAGACTACATTAAAGCTTCACTAGCTTGGTTACACTCAGATGTACTGAGAAAGAGGATATTTTTGATGTAGGACATGGTTTGATAATAAGGCCAAGGCAAAATTACAAAGCAAATTCTATGCGATATGGTGGAATAGAAGACAGGAGGGAAGTTAGGAAAGGGCTGCGGAGGAATTCAGAAGGTATTATGATAACATCAGGTACAACTGGCTGCCTGCTGTATAGACTGGATAAGGCAATATGAGTAAGAATTTATTAAAACACAAGGAGTGATGTAGGCAGACTATATATTCATGTCTGGGACTGAGAATGAAGGGTAAAGCTTGGGGTATCAATGAAGATGGCAAAGTAAAGCTTTATAGGGCTTCAAGAATACTTTCAATCCCTGCCCCAGTGGTAAATGGGTGTCTGGGCAGGACTACTGAGAAAGTAGTGAAAGGCATATGAACCTCACTGTGTATCTGAAGGTGAGGGAAATTGTGTTTTACTTTGGGAAGGCAGCTTTGTGAGGTCAACAGCAAGTGAATAGTAAGTTCATAAATGCCCCCAAAACACCAGGCCTTGGAAACACCTGATCCAGTGTCAGTCAAGAAGAGAACAGTGTTTCTCGTCTGTTCTTCCCCTACTCTTAGTATGGAGGGGAATACAGTTGTCTGCCTTGATTTCATCTAGAGACACAAACTTTCTTCTCTGTTCAGATACTTCACAACATAACATAAATTCATCTCTTGCTCATAATTTAAATTCAGTAGACACAAATAACAGGTCCCAAGTGGGCCCAAGTATCAGGTGCAGGAGACTTCTGAAATTCTTTTGCTTTGGCAACAGTTGGTGGGTAAAATGTGGTTTGTCTTTTTCTTTTGTGTTTTTCTTTGTTTTTTTGTCTTTTGGTTTGTCTCTAAGTAAAATCATAGAATCATAGAATGGTTTGGGTTGGTAGGGGCCTTAAAGCTCATCCAGTTCCACCCCCCTGCCATGGGCAGTGACACCTTCTACTAGACCAGTTTGCTCCAAGCCATGTCCAGCCTGGCTTTGAACACTGCCAGGGATGGGGCAGCCACAGCTTCTCTGGGCACCCTGTGTCAGTGCCTCACCACCCTCACAGGGAAGAACTTCTTCCTTATATCTAACCTGAACTTCCCCTGTTTAAGTTTAAACTCATTGCCCCTTGTCCTATCACTACAGTTCCTAATGAAGAGTCCCTCTCCAGCATCCTTGTAGGCCCCCTTTAGATACTGGAAGGCTTTTATGAGGTCTCCACTCAGCCTTCTCTTCTCCAGGCTGAACAGCCCCAACTTTCTCAGCCTGTATTCATACGGGAGGTGCTCCAGTCCCCTGATCATCCTCGTGGCCCTCCTCTGGACTTGTTCCAACAGCTCCATGTCCTTCTTATGCTGGGGACACCAGAACTGTACACAGTACTCCAAGTGGGGTCTCACAAGAGCAGAGTAAAGGGGCAGGATCGCCTGATTCAAGACAGTTGTTCAGATCAAGACAGGATCAAGCTCAAGTGTCACTGAAATTGGCTCATCTTTGGAAAATGCTTCAGTTTCAGTGAATTTTCTGGGGAACAATAAAAATTTCTGTTGGAAACATTTTGATCCAGTGTCCATGCAGTTTACTGATGTTCAGGTTTCACATCTATTTCTCAGGGCTGAATAATATGCTACAAGTCAGGGCTGGCTGTACCCATGTCATAACTCTTTTGCTTGCACTTACTTGTCTCCTTCTTGCTTTTCAGGCACATGGAAGAGCCATAGCTAGTGGGGCAAATGGTTTTGACACCGTCTCCTCTTGCCACACATACACACACCAGGAGGGTTTATTTCATTCTTCTCTGTTACATGAACCAGAGATAATCCACATGTTCTTATCCCCACACCTTTCTAATCAATTTAAGGATCTAATATGATACTTAAAAATGGAAAAAAGGAATCTTTATTTTGAGATACTAGAATTCTCATGACAGGGATTTGAAGCAGTTTATGATGAAATAGTATTCTTTAATTTGTCTTGATTCATGTGAAAGTAATTTGAATCCACATTAGTATTCTGTGAACTCATCATTAACACGTTTCAACTGATTTAGTAAACATATACTGCTTCCAAAATAAATAGAAACAGGAAAGCAGCACAGTTAGTGTAGCTGAGGCATGAAAACGTACACATTAACATGCAAAGCAAAACTCCAGTGTTGAAATGGGGTGGCACATCAAAGTTATTTTTCTAGCCATGTTTTTGCATCTCCAAAGGATTCTTAGAAGCAATAGACTGAATATCCTAAAATACATCTTTTAATAATGCTGCTTCATACTTCACTACAGAATGGTGTACTGACTACAATCAATGAGTTGGCTCCTCTAAAATTACTGGGTAGTCAAGAAAAGATGACATGGGGCAGCTGAAGTGCACATCCTCCAAGGGATTTGGCTGTGTGATAGCCAGTGAGACATTTCCACAGCCCTATTTGGCATATAAGGTTCTCTCTGCATCCCAGATGAAATCAAGGCCAGCTCTCCTACATTCAAACCAAAAAGCCTTCAACAAAGCTTGAGCCTCCAGTATGGGCTGATGCAGCTCTGTCATGTTCAGATCAGTGTTGGTCCTTGTCTTTCAGCTGTGGCAAGAAGACAGAGGCACTCTGGTCTACTTTTTCTGGAAAATGCACAAAACCGAGCAGACTGAGTGTAGAGCAGTGTTAAAGCAAGCCTGTAGGGATGCCCTGGAGTATTTTAGGATGTTTACCTAGCAACAGAGACCCTTTCCTGAAGGCAGAGACAGAGACATCTTTTTTCAAAGAAACCCCCAGCAGTCATCCTTCCACAACATGGCCAAGGCTGTGTCGGTGCCCTCTCTAGCACAGCAGGCCAATTATTTGCAGGCTCCAAATATATTACTGTCTGAAGGTATTTAACTATGCACCTCCTGCCTCCCACAGAAGTGCTCTAGGCTCTAGTTAGAGGCTATTGGATTCTGAGGAAGGAAAATTTCTCTTGAGCTTCTCCACTTGCATGAAACTAAAAGGATTAATTGGACATCAAATTGATGTCTCTCTAAATTGGAGAGACATCAATTTGATAGGTGGACCACTCGGTGGATAAAGAACTGGCTGGATGGCCACGTGCAAACAGTTGTGATCAATGGCTCAATGTCTGGCTGGAGACCAGTAACGAGTGGTGTCCCTCAGGGATTAGTGTTGGGACCGGTCCTGTTCAACGTCTTTGTCGGTGACATAGACAGTGGGATTGAGTGCGCCCTCAGCAAGTTTGCTGATGACACCAAGCTGTGTGGTTCGGTTGATACGCTGGAGGG
>JANHGB010018399.1:0-15583 GCA_026283785.1 Coracopsis vasa | reverse complement strand
CCCTGCCCATGGCAGGGGGATTGGAAGTAGATGATCTTAAGGTCCTTTCCAACCCTAACTATTCTATGATTCTATGACTAAAGTTACAGAGCAAGTGCACACCACGTTGTTCATGGCTGAGGCACTTCCCTGGAAGAGGGAAATCCTGACATTTGTTCCTGTTCTGTCACCTGTAGCTGTGTTTTGGTTTAAACAGAAGTAACGACCCCTGGAAAATGGCCTTTTTCCTCAGAAGCTGGTGTGCTACCTACTAGTTATTGCGTGAAAGGATGAAGGAACCCTCCATCTCTTCTTCGAAAGAAAGGTAAGTGCCCTTTGTGAAGGATTTGCTCACTTAGCTCACTTAACTGTTTTTCACGTGAGAGCTACTTACAAGAGTATAAAATGGTATGATCTTTACAGGGCTGAGGCATGAAAAAATGCTGGTTTTCAACCCTACTAACAGTATGAGGCTTTTGAGTGTTCCCAAAATCAGAAGCACATAAAAAGCTAACAGACTATAAGTGCCCCTTTGCTTGGCTGACCAAGAGCTCAAAGGCTCAACACTGAAAGCATCTCTGTCTCTTGCAAGGCTCGATCTAGGTGCTTTCTATAGACTTAAATGTAAGAGATTTGCTGAATGGCATCTAATACTTCAGATAAAGCACCTATCCTCCTGCTTCTGTGCAAAATTCAACCTCCATCAGTTTTGGGAGGAGTGTTTATTGCTGGGAAGGAATTTGTTAAGCATTAGCTTGTACAACTTGGGCAGTGTCTCTCTCTGAAAGTTCCAAAAAGCTCTGCGAAAGCTGTAGGGTTTTTTGATGTAATGTAGCTGTCTGACAACTCACTTTGTGTGCAAGGCCATACAAAAGGGAGAAGGACATCATACTTGTATTTCTAAGAATTCTGGAGTCATCCCTGTGCTGCTAAAATTGACACTGGTTTAGGTGTTTCAGGTTGGATACTGACAGCAGCTGAGAAACAGTTGGCACAGCTCAGGAAAGGAAGTGCAAAGGTGACAGTCTCCTTTACGAGCTGGCAGGGGCAAGTTCAACCTGTCAGCCCACCCAACTGCGCCAAGACAGCCAGCCTCTCCTTGTCTTTAGAATCATTGTTTGAAAGGTACTGAGAAGGTTTTAGTTCAGCCTTATGTCTCATGCTGGGACAATGCTTCAGCCTAAAATCTGCTTCTACTTAGACTATTTCACTGTGATACCCTATAAAAGTTCTCATCTGGTAAACCTCTGCAGTGCCCTACTTTGGTTTGTGCTTTCAATCAAATCTCTCAGGGTTGACCTTGCCATTGTAAGGTGTATTTCAATTTTTTCCTTTTTCCTCTGGTGCATCACCACTAATTGAGTATTCCCTCCCTGGAGAAACCAAGCACCTTATTTTGAAATTTTAAATTCTGGTTCTGTGTTAAGGCAAAGATTTTTGCAAATACTGCAAACTCTATTGCTGACTGGCAGCTATGTCTCAGCTGCACATATGGAAAGATGGAAATTTTTTGTGAAGAAGCATAAAGTGCTTCCTGAAGCAGAGATGTGAAGCCACATCAAGTGAAATGTGTGCAGGGGTCCTTCTTTTTTGCATTACATTATAGAAAATGGTTCATTGTAGATTATAAGTAGTAATGATCTGGACTACATGCTTGTGTATTCAGTTCTAATTAGAAATGCACTGAGCTACCAAAAATGATACACTCAAGCCAGCTTCCTTAGGACTGCAGCTATATTCTACATAAATATACCTTTAACCAACAGGATATAAAAAGAGCAATGATGACATCCAGAGGACAGATAGTTTAATCATAGGTACTGTAGGTATCCTCAGCAAATTTCCTGGGGTTATATTCCTCACCTGCTTTTTCTGTTTAAAGTCTGTTCCTATTAAATCAGTTATTGACAGCCTGCTGAGCTACTCTAATTCTTAGTTTTTAGGAAACTGACCTTGTAAAGTGAAGTGTTTTTCAATACAAAAATTATATGTACATGGTAAACTTGTATTAGTTTCATCCTGCACTATCATTCTATGTTATCGCTGAATCCAGCTGAAAAGTAAAGCACTCTCTTAAGCTATTGGTAAACTTCAGGTTAATAGCTGTCTGGCTTACTTCACCTGTAAGTGCTCCTACTGTGGAACCTCTCCCTCTATGTAGGGTTTTATCTAATCTGTCTTAGTAACCTTCCATACTCTGGTTTGGCAGTTATTTTTGGTTTTGATTTTGTTTGCAACTGCAAGAATATTGGCCAGGTGCACCATATGTAGAAGCCACTACAGAGAAAAGCCTTTGAATTCAACAGAAATATCTATGGACAGGTGTCTATTTTATTGACAAATTTGAAAGAGATACATTACTAATGTTAGTCTGTTAAGCTTAGCTCCACAATTAGAATTTAATTGAAGCATGTTACCTATAATAAGTTCAGATATTTGTGCTCTTCAGCATTTTATGAATTCAGAAACAGATGGGCTATGACCAGGAAGCAGTGGAGAACAGACTGGCGTAAAGCAGGTTGGCTCTCTGACAAGTGCAGGTACAGCTGTGGTATGTATTTTATTCAGCATGCCCACCTACTGTATCAGCAGCCTGCCCTACCAGCAATGCAACTACAACTGACTTAATGAAGAGTAGAAGTAAGCATGAATCCAGACTTTCCATGGATCATAATATTTGAGAACCCAGAAGAATCAACATGATGGAAATCACGCCAAGTAATTTTTTTCTTCATCTTTACATGCAAGAGATAACAAAAGCATTAGCATTTTAAAGGGGAAACAAAAGCCCCACAAAATTTAATCAAATTATGGTATATTAAGATATTCCCTTTGGTCTTTGTTAAGTGCTTTCTAAAACTGAAGAAAGAAAACGTTAGGAAGTGGTAGCTTATGGCTTAAATAACCATAATTGTGCCAAGGAACATGATGGAATGCTGGCTAAGAGTGCTTGTTAGTAAAAGAAGAGAGATTATATGGGTGACAGAGGGGCCAGTTATTGAAGGCTTCATGCAAGAAGTGTACAAAGAGTATTTTTGCTCCCATTTGTGCCAGTCTCAGCATCTTTGCAAGCCCCATGTGGAAGCTCTGGTGGAAACAAATCCTTGATCTGAACATTCCTTAGTAGGAAATGTGGTATTATTTGCTATTTTGTGCATTGGAAAGAAGTGCCTCTCCGTCTTTTGGCACTCCTTATTCATCTGTTTGAATAATCTTGCGTTTAGGTATATTAGACCCTTTTATCTCTATTTCTGTACCTATCTAACAGCATATATTGTAACCTTCAGTAATCTACAGTAACCCACAAAGTGAATTTGGAAAAACAACAACCCATAATTATTTTATATGCTGATTGTCTGACTTGAAATATTGAAGTAATTATCAAGTTAAATTCCTATGATCCCTGCAATTTGTATGAAACCTGAAGATGTCAGTACTTGAGTTCTGGCATATCTCTTAAAATAAAATTATACCACCTCAACCTAAGGTCATAATTAAAGATGTAGCAAAGCTAAGTGAAAAATGGTGATATGATTTGAATGAAAAGCAGAATAATCCCCATAATTATAGAGGGTGCAAAATTAAATGAACTGGCCACACATTCCACCTTTCAGGAGCCACTTACTGCAATTCACAGGTGAACAAGACTTTTGTTGACGTGGCTGGATGAATACAAAGGGGAAGCCTGGGGTGTGGGTCCAGGAAAGAGCCTGGGAGATCACTTGCATTGAAAGGTGCATGGCTTCTTCCAGAGTGCAGCAAGGACTTGGGAAAAACCTAAATGAGGTATCCTTTCTAAATGTAGCTCTATTGTGACTTCTGTTCGGGAGGAGAAGTACTGCTTTGGTCTCCAAAGTGGGATGGTGGGACATGTTTGTATAAATTAATTTGTATCTGGATTCCTCAGAAAAACTTTAAACCACAAGTAAATAGTATTTTAGGAGTTCTGATGAGCAGCAGAATGCACAGCCTAATCTATATGTGTACCTATGTGTGCATGCATCTGTGTGTAAGCATGTATGTGGACTGGTGCTTACATTTGAAAATTAAATCCTGGAAGACTGGTGTGATTTTAATGAACCTTCCACTGCCTTATTTTAAGGCTTCTTCCTTTCCTGGGATGCAGATGCTATAGCAGTGAAAGTCAGCAAGGTTCAAATGACAAAGGCATAACTGGGAATGCCACTTCAGGACAGTAAAGCAAAGAGCTGCTGTTCAGGAATTCAGCTCCACAGTGTAATTGTGTCAGCTGAGCTGTACATACCATGCATCTTAATCACATCTTGGACTCTTGAAGATTTTCTTTTCTCTCGTTCTTTTGTCCAAGCTTCACATTTAACCTTTGAGGCAGTTTGAATATATCTCTTCACAAATCATAGTGCAGTAGCACTAACCTCAAGCAGCTCTTTAGTGTTTTTGACTCCCTTCTCACACTGTTCCTCCCCAGGCTTCTGCTGGTCATTCTCATTTCTCTTCTGATGATTTTGTCACTTCTCTTCAATGTAAAACTCAGGGGATCTATGTACACAGTACGCTGAGACTGTGTTTGTGATGTTGGGGCCTCTGCCTGATGCTACACTTCGCTTCATTTACCTTTCTCATTTCATTGCTTTCCCGATGTTCCAGTACTGCTGCCTGCATCCTCCCACCCCGTTACTACTATAGAGCTGACATACTGTCCATCAGATCCTGTCCCCTCCAGCCTCCACCAAAATATGTTACCTTTCATGTTGGCGATTCCCTCAAGTATACTAAATCTTCTGTGTCCTCTGGATTTTTTTCCATTTGGTTTTGTATGTCCTCTAGCTGTTCTGATGCTGAAAAAACACCTCTGGACCTACCGATCCTTCACAAGCTTTTTAAAACCATTCTCTGGTATTTCTTCTGTCAGCACTTTTACAGCATTTCAAGACTAGTTGGTGTCACAAAAGGGAAGAATATTTCACAGTGAGGGTAAAATACTACAGTTAGTTCCAGACAGCCTTAGTTCTGAAAAGTCACTTATGTGAAGTGTGATGTTGGATGAAGGGATTAAGTGATGGCTCTTTGAGATTTGTCCAGACACAAAGATGTACCTAATCTGTAGATCAACATTTTTTCAGATGACAGGAAAAAAGTAAGCTTTAAGTATGGAAAAGAAAAACAAAATTTAGTGTAGTCCTGTCAGCTCCTCAGGTACAGAAATATTCGCATCCAAAGCCTGCTAGAATGGACCCCATTCCAGACCACCAGTATCGTTGCTGCTGAGGTGGCAAAGGATGAGTACACTGGACACTGGCACCCACTTGTGCTGGCAAAATATTTATTTGCTAATGGAAATACTGGAATGTGATCTCCTGCATGTAATGAGCTCCCATGAATGTTGGATAAACCCCAGAGCAGTTTCAACTTTGTCTGCCAGGCAGTCCCACAGCTGGTCATGCTGAATATCTGCAGTGTTTGAAGTAAAACTATTCCTGAAAAGAGTTCAATAAAACGATTCAGGAAATCTGCTTATGCTTAGTGATAAAGCGCACTAAGCATAAGGATAGCACGCATTGAGTTCTGCATTATTTTTGTAACTGCAACAACAAACATAATTCTGCCTTCAGATCTCCAGAGGTGTTTGCATGGAAAGCAGGTGGTGAGCTGAGAAATTTGGCTGAAGAAAGCACTTAGGTAGTCTACTGAAGAGAACAAAATAAGAACTTAAATAAAGAGAAGATGAGATGTTCTTCAGCTTCAGAATAAAGCAGACCAGGAGCATTTGTTAGGATGAGCATTCAATTTACTGACTCTGATGTGTTCAATACTCATCACCAGGGGAAGGCTGAAGGGTGTCTGCTGTCTGTCCTGGGTGCATTAAATCTGAGCTGCCCGGAAACTTTCATGAGAGCTGGGAAAATTCAGAGAGGAAGTGCTGCATCTGAAATCAGTCTCTTCCACTTCCCCACCCAAATAAAAAGCTCCATAGCTACTTTAAAAGAGACTTGGATGGAGACAAAGAACTGAAGCTTTAAAGTAAGGGCCAGTTGGCCTACACATTATACCATTTCATTAGCTGTGTAGGCAGTTGTGGCATTTGTGGTTCTGAGCACCTTCCGCCTGCACAGGATCATTACTCCTTCTGTTGGTAAATGGAGTGGGGTGCGAGGCTTTGCTGAGCTGAAGCTGAGGCAGGGAGCAGACATGACAGATATGGTGAGAATTACTGTTTCTGAGTACCTGGTGTCCTATACAGAGCTCAGCAGCTGGGCTGTAGAGTGACTTTGCAGGTTACTTCAATCCCTTGTGTAAGTAGTCAGCAGTTAAGGACTCTCTCAAGTTCAGAGCAGAATAAGAATGCCAACTGATCTTTAGGAAGAAGGATTTAGATGCAGGTAAGCAGCAGGCAGAGGAGCAGAGAAGACAAAATAGAAGCTGTAATGGAAAATAATGGGGTTTGTATGTACAGAGTAAAGGGGCTGAGTTCAAATTTAATGTGGATAGGTTTTCTTGAGGCAGTGTGGTTATTGGGAGGAAGGTAACATTTTAGATGCTGTCATGGAGTACAATGAGGAAGAAGGATGTAAGAAAATAGATAGTAGGAAAACTGGAACAGCAATACTGTTTCCTTGTCCTCCTTTTGGCTTTGTGTTTTTCACTGAATGAGCTGTGAACAGGTCAAAAGCAAGAGCCAGTGCAAATTCTGTAGGACTTGAAGTGCTTTGCACAATCTCTGCCAGACAGTGTATATCCCTGCTGGAAAGGATGCTAGAGAAATAGCATCCTTTTTGGTAGTGACACAAACCGAAAGTGAGAATAATAGCTCTGACTCAATCACAGGCTGCTGTGGAGGGAGATTAATGCCAGGAGATATGGCCAATTCTTTTTCTTTGTGTCAATCTACTCTCAAAATACAGCACATACCAGTTATTTCTCTTGGAAAGGAAAGCAAGAGAGCTGATACAAGACAGAGATAAAATTTGGAGCATAATTAAACAGGCATTTTTCATGTCTCTATCATTGTCTTATTTCTCTTCCCTCTTATACTTCTGTGTCTTGTTCTTTCAAAAGCTATTGCAAGTGGGATGGATGCTGAAGGTATAGCATCTAGTTTTGATACCAAATAAGTACTCCACTTTTTATCTGATACATGGCAAGACACATTCAGGCACTTTTGTTATACAACTGATTGTGTAAGGCATTTTATTAGTAGTCCATCATACAAAGGCATTATGTTACTGGAATTGTCATATCCTCACATCAATTTTCAATTCAGTTTCTGCATTTTCCTTGTACTTCCAACAGTAGATATTTAAAATAATTATGATTAACCAAATTGAGATTGCAGGTAATATTGCTTTGACTTGATGTTTTATTACACTCATTTTCTTTAAGACCTAGCATCGCAGATTGGCTCAGGATGGGGATAGGTACCTTTTTGTTACTGAACTGCTACTTCAAGTCTCTCTTCAGTTCAGAGTGAACTAGCATGTCTATTATTTCTTGGCTTTCTGATGAATGGGGTAGAATGGTTACAGTTCCATTCTTACTGAACTCTCTGCCATAAGTGATGGTGGTTAACTACATTTCTTTGTACTAGCTGAGGACATTCAGAGTAGGGTTTGGACAAGTTTTAAGACATTTTGATATTCATATAACCCTCAAAGTTTCTCTCATTACTCTGGGGTTGAGATAGTCCTAAGTATAAGTAATTTTTTTGTCTACGTGGCTCTAGCTTGTCTTTGTTTTTAACGCACCATGATGCAGCTAGAAAGTCTCAAGCTGCAGAGATTCATCCACGGCCTGTGCCTCTGAATAGATATCTATGGTAAAACTCTTTTTCTATTGCCTGAGGTGCTGACAAATCTGCTGACAAAAGCCTGACTTCCCCTAGGCTCAAGGAGTGGTAACCCTGTTTCCATAGTCTGTAAGCTCCTGTGAAGGAGCAAATGTGCGCTGGGCTAGTATATAAAACTAAGTTTGGGAATATGAAGGGCTATACAAACAACTTCCAAATCAATTACTACATGAGGCAAAGGCAGCTTTATGGATTCCATTTGATGCAGAAGCTATTTGTCCTACTGTTATATGTAGATATTTACCTGACTGTCCTTCCTGGCTCTTTACCTGTTTCACTAAATGGCAGATAAATTCAGCTCTACCCTATTCCCCACCATCTGAAAAATTATACTCTCCTGCCACTGCTGCAGCAAGAAATGTCTTTGCTGGTAACAACTAGAGTGAGTGACTGGGGCATCGAATATGTAAACTGGAGTCATGAGTCTGCTCTGATGGAGAGATTGCTTCTTGAGGGCAGCCTACTGATTTGTTTAAATGTTTGTGCTCTGGGTTCTTCTGATTCCTTTTGTTTGTGTTTGGTTTTCACCTTCAAACTGATACACAATGAGACCCATGGAGCTGTTTCCAAGCTGTCAGTGTCATGGTATATGTTGTCATTACAGATATGCAGAAAGGCAGGAAATACTTTTCTGTTCTCTTTTAGGCAGCTTTAGCAGTTGTAGGGCTTCCTGTGTAAAGCTGAGCTTGTCCCTTGCTGGGGCTCCTCAAGGGATTTTGACAGCCATCCTGGAGCTGATTCCATTTATCTTGTGCTGCACAAGTTGTTCTCAGCGTAAGGGTGGCAGGTGTAGTCTAGATGGTGTAGATGTGGATGTTATCTGACTCTTCTGCTACGCTGACTTGTATTTTGAAGGGTACTTTTCTGTCTTACTATGGCTCCCAGCCCTCTCCAGTAATGTCAGAGATATGGTGAAGTTGATGAATGCACCAAAAGAAAGAAGACACTGAATTGTATCACCTGCTACTGTATCTTGCTTTATGTGCATTCCCTTCACTGCTTTTAGTGAAGCTTTTTTGGGGGGCTTCCTGTAAAGGACAACCTCCTGAAATCTGTCTCTGGATAAATACAAAAAACCTGGATAAAAGATAAAAGTAGTTTGGTTATCAGAATAGCAAGGCTGCAACTATGTACACAAAGAAAAGCATCTACAGGGATGTCTGATCTTTGTGGAAAACATCATAAAACATGATCTAGTTGACCGCTAGTATATGCAGCCTTAGAAACTGCAAGTTCCTGCTGCATCAGGAATTGTCTGCAAGTGCCCCTAAATCTTTTAAAAGCCAGCCTTCCCCTATGGAAACAAACAATAGTCTTTTTAAGTTAGAGTTAGCCTTTCCAAAGCACAAAGGAAAGCCTACAAGTAATGAGCTATGATTAATTTTCTGTTTGTTTTGTGGACACACAAGAAAATGCTGTGATATTTTGTGATGATGAATCATCTTTTGTCTGCACACTCATCTCTCATATGCCTGGAAAAGGCATTCTTCTATTTCTTCATTACCAGAGTCTCTATGGTAGGTCTTATAAACATTTTTCAGAAACTGGTTATGCTTCATCTAGAAAAGCACTTGAGTTTTTGGCCCTCAGTATTCCTATTACTGAGCAGCTATTCCAGGGCTTTTCTCCATCCTATGACAGCCCAAACCATTTTATTTCTAACCTTAGTTTATTCATTGCCAATTTATGTCGTGTGAAGAAATGAATGAATTATCAAATATGCCAGACTGCAGAATAAACAGAAGTGGTGCCACTAAACACCATATCCAGCATTTAAAGAGCAGACCTAAAGTAGATTTAGAAAGAAAAATCAATGCAAAAGGCCGTACAGCTAATTACCAAGTACAATAAATGACTACCATAAAAAATAGGCCATGTCGGGAATAATCTCTGTCAAGTGTAGCTAAAGACTGTCCTCCTTAATCTGTTTAAGAATTGAGAGGGTATTAAAACCTGGAACATGTAAATCAGTTGTGAAAGTTTACAATTCACTGAACCTCACATATCTCCAGGTCGGTATGCGTGGAGGGAATTCCAACATGTCACTTTAGGAAAACAAGATAGCCAAGACTGGATGGCATGGAAGAAAACCTTTACCAGCAAGTCTCAGATTGCTGGCAAACTAGTGTTAGAAAGGGTGCTGTGTTTCACAATAAAGCGTTCCAACCATGTGGACAGTGTGACATGATCTCTCTGAAAGGTGCAGAAGGTGAGATAAGCATCTGTCTCAATTCTTTACAGAGCCCTTGGGTTTGACAGTAGCAAAACATATGCTGCCTGGCAGGTGAGCCCACATTTGATCTACATAGCACTTTCCTTTAATGCCTATGGTCCTGCAAGGGCTGCAGGAAACATAAGATAGTTTTTAGTTAGCAAAACAGGATTTTGTTCCTAGACTTGTGATTTTGCTACAGAATATTTAGTGGGTTTAGTATTCAAGAGATGCAGATCTGAGCACTACTGGAAGTCTAAAGGTCTGGGTATTGAAACATTTTGAAATAGCCATAGTCCCAGTGTGGAAGTCGTTGAGGGCTCTTATCCATGGTGGTCTTGTTTCACATTAACCAGTGTTACGCCTTCCTATGAAGGAGGTGGCTGAGGATTCAGGATTGTTAGCAAAATTTGAAATGATACTGTTTTCTCACTGGACTCAGTGATCGCTACAGAACATCCTTTTGACAGCAGCATACATGTACAGTTATTTCTCAACAATGGACAGATCTCTGTGATCATATTCACAAGCAGAGAAGCATGCTAACACAAACATTCATCTGAAAAACGATACTGTGTGTTCACAAACAGAGGAAACTTTTGAATAAGTAAATGGAATAAAACATCATCTATTTGATCTAAAGGGTCAGATTCACAGACTATTAACTTCCCTGCTGCTGTTCTGTCTTCTCAGTTTTAAGACAAAACCCCTAATTGCTCTTCCAGTCTCATCAAGATATTCATTATAAATTACTTTCTTAACTACTTGTTTATATGTTTAACTCTTACTGGAGATACCATGCAAGTAGTATTTTATACTTCACTACTGATCTCTTAGCATCCACTTTTCTTTCAGGATGAAGCTTGTCTTTGCATTGTGTTGTTATAGACTTCAAGTTCTTAATAAATTTCAGCTACATCAGCTTTCTGAGCTTTAGGTCATCAGAAATTTTAGCACAAGTAAGTATCCAATGCATACTAGGTCATTTGGAAACAAGTTTAATAATTAGCCTAGTTTGGGAAGCAATGCAAAAAATCTGAGTATTTGTTGTTTGGCCTAACTCAGCTGTTTGTGTGTTTGACTGGCTGCAAATATACGTATCCCTACATCTGAGAAGGCTCCTGTGGCCTTTCATAGGATTTGGCATGGATATAAAGTTCCAGTTGCATTGATGAAATGGGAAGATCAAGGACATAAATAGCAGAAGTGAATCCAGAAAAAAACAAAACCAAAAACAATCAAACAAAACCAAAACTAAAACCAACCCAGTATATCATGGATATTAAGATATTAATAAATCTATTAGTTTGTCATATGCAAGACTGGATTATTCTAACAAAAACACCCCTTTCTGATATATTGTTAACCTGAATTCTCGTTAACACAAAAGATACTGTCACGAATAGTATAACATGTTACCTACCTCAGCATAGAAGCTGTCCTCATTAATTGGGCACCCTTAAAACATGGGTGTTAGGAAATAATGCAGAGCTTTGTTCACAAAAGTATTATTTCATTTCAATATATGCACAGCCCAACTAGGTTGCAATTAATAACCAAAAATGTAAAACCAAACTGGATTTTAAATAGAGTCCTCAGCTATGAGTAATAAAGTTACACATTAAATTATCTTAGGGATGAAAACTAATAAACCCAAACTAATAATTGCCAGCCACAAGACCACAATGTGATGTTTCTGATGAGCTGACTTTGAAAGGATATGAAAGGAACAGAGAAAGATGAGTTCATGTGTAGTTATAGCAGATATCATCACACAGTAATAAGATAGTGGACAGCCCAGATTGTAATTGTGAAATACAGATAAAGCAAACTTGCAAATAGAAGGAAATGTGATCATCTGTAACACTGACAAATAAAAATAAGAAAAAAAGAACAGAAAATGAAAATCGAAATCAAATTCAGTAAAATGTGGAGCACGGATTACACAGTAAACTGAAAACACTCCTAAATTAATAAAAGAGAGTCCAGCAGTAAATTGGAATGCAGTTGGTTGAAAAGCACATATTAATGCTCTCTTTCCCTCGTTGCTGCTTTCTCTGCCTGGAGTGAGCATTCCTCAGAGATTTTGTTTCTCACTGCCATGATTGCTCATTTTTTCAGCAGAGATAATGAGATCGAGGCAGAAATAGCCTGCTTTCATTCTTTTATTCCATTTCATTTCTCTTGTCCAATTTACACCACAACAATGGCAGAGAAAACATCAAGGAGACGAGTTGGGAATAGCTCACAGTCAAGAAGGAAGTCATGCTCTGCAGAGGGGTCCTAGATGAGGTCCCAGCTGGGGTCGGGGCACACTTCTCTCCTTGTTCTCCCCAATGAGCTGGGTTTCTCCATCCTCACGTAACTCTCTGTGATCCTGTCTGGAACCCACAGGGAAACTGAGATGGGCCAACAAAGGGAAGGATGAGACAGCCGTGAGACTTCTTGGATGTTTGACTATCTATCTTGGTTCACCCAGCAGTGCACAAAGCTGAAACAGTGCTGTAGGGAAGGTTTTGTTAGGAATAACCCCAAATCTGTGAGTGCTTATTTTCATAATAAACTGCTAGGAATCATCCTAGCCAGGTGCTTACAGTCACTGCTCAAAATGGAGGCACTCCTCCTTTCTGTTCCACAGATACCACCTGGTAAGCACAGAACAGGAGGAAATGGTAAGGAAGGTGCGTGCCCTGCAGTGCGCTTGTGTAACCAGCAGCCAAAATTAGCAGGGGCACCATCTAAGTGTATTTGTTCTGCTTGCAAATAGATACCCCCCTGCTAATTTCAGCTTCTGCTTACAAAAGTGCTCTGCAGTATTTGCTCCCCCCTTCCTCCTGTTCTCTATGTGGGTTTTTTTTCCTTCTCTCAGATGTGATTTCCTTATATTTCCAGCTCTATTTTCTCAGTCTTTTCATCAATATTTAATATGTGAGTGGAACTGCGGGCAGTTACCTTCCTTTTCTTTTCCCTATTTTCCCCTCTAAAAGTGCTGGTACTCAGGTCTGGCTGCAGAAGCGCTTGGCTCCTGGGAGCACTTGCTCAGTTTGAGTACTGCCTACATTAAGGAGCCAAAGCCTAACCTGAGGCTGCCAGAGGGGGTTTAAAAAAGGCAATAATGACTAATTGACCTCTTTAATGAGCTTAGGAGTTATAAAGTAGATAATTGCAGTGCATATGACATATTTTATCTAGGTTTTCAGAAAATCTCTGATAAGGATCTACATGACAGGCTGTTTTTGAAGATGAACCTAAGAGGGGTTGAGAAGGACATGGCATAGAAATACATGGAAGAAAATGAATTTTCTGTGCTGAGGCATCTTTGTCCCCCAAAAGGGAAGAGTTAAGTGTGATTAATACCTGGATTCATAGTTTGATTTTAAATAAATTACCTAGTTAGAAAGACCCACTGTAACTCGCTGTATGTGCTGATGATACTAAATTATGATGCATGCTGAGCACAAAATGAGTGGCAAGAAATATTCATCGTGCCTTAGATCAGCTCAGTAATTGAGCTGACACATGGCAAATTAAATTTATTACTGAGAAATGTGAAATAATGCACATTGTTCTTGATATAGAGATGACAAACAGAAAGTCCCCCTAGAACATTTTGACAAAACAGCCTTTACTAGAACTGTCCTAGTCAATGTATACAGAGAGAGAAATACTTGAAAAGCTGAACACAGATGGGACTGGATTTGGCATTTGGTTTTCTCTGTATTACAGTGTATTTCTCCTGCCCATTCATTGCTTGTTTCTCCGTAACACAAAGCTCTTAAATTGCTCAGATTTTCTGAAGTCTTGTCTCCCTACTTTGTAGTTTTATTAGGATGAAAAACAAAGAAGTGAGCAGGATGCATGAAGAAAAGTCCCTCAGTCCTGGAGCTGGGAAAGGAGGGAAAGTGCAATAACTAAACTTTTAAAATGTGCTGGAACAACCACAGTGAAAACATTATATTGGTGGCAGCAAGGTATAAAGAAATTAATATAGCTATTTCACAGGACGTGGGCCTAGGACTCAAGTGAAATGGGTGATGTGGGTTTGGTTATATATCTGGCTTTTCATAATGTGCACACTCTGTTTTGTTGTTTAAAACAGCTTACGGCTAAGATTTGAGGCACACACCTGGATCTTGGGAGATCTGATGGACTAATTACTTCATCAGATCTAATAGCCCAAGGCAGTGTCTGTGTGATTTGTTTTGGTCTTTCAGAATTGATACCAGCCACTTCCCATTAGCCTCCTGTGTGGCTGCTGTGATTCCCAACATCTCTTTTCATCTCCTTACAGTTGTGCATCTCTGAATTCACTGGATTAAGTTAAGATGGGGTCTACTTTTCTGGGTTTTTTTCTCAGTTTCCAGCTCAATTTTCAAGATATGATGGGCAATTTCCAACTAACAACTGGCAAGAGAAGCTGGTGCTCAGAAGAATGTTGTGGAAGGGCTGGTGGTGCAAGAAAGAGCAGGAAGGACTTCCAGGCACAAACAGCCACCAGAGAAAAACACAGACATTTGTAGGAGAGATGGAAAAATAGATGACTGAGGCTGCCAACAGTGACAGAGTAGAAAGTAAGAGATACCTGGCTGATTTTGAGGTTGGTTGGTATGGTTTGGTTGGTTTTTGTTTTAAGGAAGGGATAAGTTGTGACGTCTAGGTAGAAGTCTGGTGCTTACATTCATCACAGTAGAGGGAAAGACGAGCAGAGAGGCAAGTCACAAGACAGCAGTCCTTCTGAATGGTTCTGGTGACCATAGGATACTTGTAGAACTTTATTGATACCTTGATTACACTTATATCACACTTAGCTATATGACCCACTAAAGTTAACATCAGAATTAGTCATTTTAGTTGCTGCTAGTGGATGCAGACTTATTTCTATGGTGGGTGCTCCTCCTTTTGTTTTTTCAACCATCAGAATGGTTTTGGTTTCAGCTTCCAGTGTTATGCTGGTGACAGATCTATGTGATTTGTTTCTTGACTACTGAAAGCCATTTAATCTCTTTGCATTTACTTTGAATGTCAACATTTTGAAATGTCTCTATGAAAATCTGTCATTGTTCCCTTAATTTTTTGCTACATTTCTTTTGCCATCTCAACTCTGCTTCATGAAGGCAAGGCATTGCCTCTTTTTCAGGATCATGTTACACATTCTATTTACAAAGCCATCTTTTTATGATTTGAAAACATCCTACAAAGCAAATATACACAGAAAGAGAAATGACAAGGCTTTCCTTTGTCGCACATTTTACTTTCCTCTCGATTTTCCCCTGGTAGAATTCAGTTGCAAACACAACAGCATTTGATTCAACTCTTAAAATATACCTTGTTAATAATGGGTTTCTAGTTCAATAGTATAGGGCAGATCCATTCCTGCTTTTGCAATTGTCGGTGCAGTTGGGTTTATGATTTAGTTTTGAATTGGACTTCCCATGGACTTGTCAGTTTTAAAATAAGAGCCTATGTTTTTGAGTGGAATTATTGAACAGTCTCCTTGAGACTCCTGAATAATTTGGTTTCCAAAGTTTTAATTCAGGAATTTTTGGTCATAAAATTTTACCTGGAATTTA
>JANHGB010018398.1:0-33597 GCA_026283785.1 Coracopsis vasa | reverse complement strand
GCTCAAGCAGGGACCCCTAGAGACAGCTGCCCAGGACCATGTCCAAATAGCTGTTGAATATCTCCATGGATGGAGATTCCACAACCTCTCTGGTCAACCTGTGAGAGGGCAGAATAGTCAGCCCCTGAAGTTCTTTTTATCATTAGTTTTCTAAATGTTAATGAAAAATTATGATAATTTTTAGATTTGACTTTAAAACTAAATGTTATTTTTATTTCAGTCCATATTTAAATCCTTGTTTTAACATCTCATTTTCATAGGATGGCATTGTTGATTTAGGAATTGGTATTCAGAAACAGCAGAGAAGACAAATCATGTCCCGTGTTACACTGAGCCCTCAACAATACTTAATAATCCCTTTCTGTAGATCCTTAAAACAAAATAGTGAATTCATCAAGCTAACCTTAAAGTTTCTTGCATGGAATAAAAAAAAACATGTTTCTAAAATAAAATTCAATAATTAAAATTCAATAAATAAATCTTATACCCAGGAACTATGAAAACACGTAATCTCTCAGCAGTGTTCCCTCTGAGAAAAAGTTAAAATTATGCAATTCTGATTTTACATTATGCACTCAGGTTATTCTAATTCCTCAGTTTTATTTTCAACCTCATGCACAAAGTACATTAGTCTTGTTGGTCAGTCTTGTAATGAAGAGAAGGCAGGTGTTCCAGTCTTTTTAGATATCAAACGAGCTATTTAGTATTTCCAGTGAACAGGACAGAACAAATCTTCTACCTACACATGTTAACAAATTGCTCACAAAATGTGGTGAAAAACTAATATTGAAAATTATAAGGGATACAAGAAGTAAGTGTATGTTGAAAAGCTTATTTTTCAAGTGAGCTTCAAGGAATTTTTTGTAACTCAAGTTTAATGTTGGAGTTAAAAATATTAAAATCAGTACTCAAGATTGAAAGCCATCATGAAAAGAAAATGACAGAGATAGCTTTCAAGGAAGCATACAGTTTCTTCCTCACTTTTTAATAATCCAGAATCATATATGTTTAGTATTGACCTTGCAATTTATATCTAAGTTCATGATAGACCACAGGTGATTAATATGTCTGTAAGCATCTCTATTCTACTGTAGGTCTGTTTTAAGATATTCTGCTACATCCTAGAATACCTTTCCTAAATAAACTCCAGAAGGTAAATACTTAAGACAATAGCAAATGGGGGGCGAACAAATGTAAGAACATCAAAGGATCTCTGAGGGAGCTGAACTAAAGAGAAGCTTTGAACTCAGGTTAAAATGTCACAGGGTGCTACCTGAGCACTGCATTTATCAATTTAATTCCTTCAGAATCAACAAATAAACTTTGTGACAGAGGTAAAATTTAAACCTCTATTTCTGTCTTAAAGGTATCTTTGAAGTTACTTTATATCTTAATGTATAACTACCATTTGAGACACAGGTTTTAAAACGTGAAAAAGTTTCCCTCCACAGTAATGAAAAGATGCAATCATATCAAGTCACAGACACACTTCCCCGCGAAAATACCCAATTATCATCAGATGGCAGAATAGCAGCAAAATTATTTTTAATTTTATTAAAAATTTCAGGAATAGATATCAGTTTTCTACTCAAGTAGTGCATCTCTCTTCCCAAGATGAACAGCAACAGGCATTAGAGAACTTTATCTAACAAAGTGAATAACACTGCAGAAACTCAGTTCATGACAAATTCACAGCACTAAAGAACATGCCCAAATTTATCAGTCAGCCTTTTAAAGCAGGAATTTAAAACTGTGCTTGTGAATCTAAGTATTAGTAGCTAAAGCCTGGCTTGCATTCTTATTTGTAGTTTAAACAACAAAGATTTCACTCCTACCAGTTGTTTGTACAGTAATCCATAATTGAGATGTGTTTCTGAAAGTTGTCCACCCCCCAAATCACTCTTTTTACTGAGGTATCTGAACACTATTTTTTAATTTATTAGGTCTTGATACAATCCTATCCAATGCAAAATGCTAAGTCTCAAACCCTCCCTGTTCACACAGTGAAAGGATGGGCAGACACCCCCAGTTATTGTTTTGCTTTTTCCCCTCCACTTTGACATTGTCTGAACTCCAGCAGACAAGAATACCAGCTTCTGATGTACAATAAGGAGAGCAAGGAAAGGGAAGGTCACTTTTCTCATGCTTCCCATAATCAGAAGAGCCAAAGGAAAAAAAAGGAGCCTGTGACTATGCAACTGTAAATTAGCAAAAGTCATACATTTTTCAGAAGATGGAGGCATAGGAATAAATGCACTGGATGGATATGTTGTCATTCAGGATGTTAACTATTTAGAAAGGGTACTAGTGCCAATTTGATTTACTGTATAGAAATTTGTAGTGAGAATTCTTAGTTCTCTTTAAAAACCCAAGTGACTTGTGGGTTTTTTGTCTCCCAGAGTGTACCAAGAATGCTCCCAAGAACTAGTGAATACAGTGAGTTTTAAAAGTTCTGGTAACAGTCACAGTTCTAATAACTCACTGTTATACTTAGGCATGTACATTCACAGCACCAGCCACTGCATTTTCCACTTGCTGAAAAGACTAATGCCAAATCCCCCATAAAAATACAGCTTCAGCAGAATCCTATGACTTTATGTTTGCAATTCTATTTCAGCCTGCTGCCCTTAGGTGTTAGGAATCAAGTCAGCCAGGAGTTTAACTGAGAAGAATGTAAAATACGCAGTAGTTATTACTGAAACAGATAGACAAAGAATTGACATTGAAACAGTAGATTTCTGGAATTTTGTTTGTTTTATACTGTGAGGATGGTGAGGCACTGGAATGAGTTGCCCAAGGAAGTTGTGAATGCTCCGTCTCTGGCAGTGTTCAAGGCCAGGTTGGACAGAGCCTTGGGCGACATGGTCTAAGGTGTGAGGCATCCCTGCAGGGGGGTTGGAACTAGATGATCTTAAGGTCCTTTCCAACCCGAACTATTCTATGATTCTATGATTCTATACCAGTATGGAAATAAGAAGACACATTCTGCATCTTTGAAAGAGTGAAGGAGTTCAGTACCCCAGACAATGAAATGTAGATTAATAGTGATTATTCTTAAAGCATGGCTAATTTCACCCAGGTTTTAGGAACTGGAGTATCATCGTTGCCTGAAGTAGAGTACAATTAGAGAGTTTTATTCTATAGTCTGTCATGCTCAAACATCCCTTCCTTGGAGAAGCTGTGTTGGTGACCAAAGACAATGTAGCATGTTTGGTAACAGACTTATAAAAAATGGTGTGAAAATGAAGCAGCAAAAATCCATAGTATTTAGTTTCTCACAAGTAGTAATAAGAGAGGAATTTATGAAAATTCATCTTTAGTAGAAATTGCATAGTTATACAAACATAATGCATTTTTTCTGCAAGTACGATGGATCCTGGCAAGTCAAGACTCTTCACAGAAGTTTTTCAGTCCAGATTCAATAAATATTATACTTTAACACATCCTTCGTTATGAAAAAGAGCCTTTAAATTGGACACATGTCCAAATGCTGCCTTCTTGAACTCTGACAAGCTTTACTAGTTGGTATGGTTTTCTGACAAAAAACTTGTTCCAAAGATCTTTAGGAGAGAGATCACTGAATTTTAATCCAAAGAGTTCACAGACAATATATGTACATTCTTGTTTGAGAAATACCTGGCAACAATGCTGTATAGCAATTCCAACCAGACTATCTGTGAAAAAGATAAGCAGATTTAGCCAAACATGCCTTTATCCAGCACTGCAACACGTACAAAGAATTCTGACAAACTTCCAACTTCAGAAATTAGCTGAAGTTGGAAGTTTATTTTGGAGCACCTATATCAATAACAGCAAAACATGCCATGAAGGTACTAACTGCTCATCTGCCTTACAAAACTGAAAAGGAATGTTTTGCTTTTAAATCTAAGACAGAATAAAATAAAAGGAAATGAAAATGATAAGTCATATGCAGATGCACAAAAGGAATCTAACAGCTAATTACAGTGCCTTTAATTTTCACCACCACAACAATTCTAGGATGTATCTATGTCTGAAAATTTAAAATGTCTCTGCCCTTTTAAAAGGAAAAATCTGTCAATATCATTCCACACCTTCTAATACATCCTAACCCTGTCCTCTCAATTTCTTAATTTGATCCAAAAGTGATGTTAATAACTTTATACACTAAATAAAGTTACCTTTTAAAGTAGAGCCACATATATTAAGCAGAAAAAAAACCCAACAAGGATGCAAAAAGTTACATCTGCTTGGCTAACAGTTATGTACTTGATAATGGGCTGATAATCCGCTCCAGCACAGAGCTGAAAATTGCACCCCAGAGAGCAGAACTGGGAGCTGAATACCAAAATCAGAACTATCATCTTTTTTCCAGGTGAGAGACAGCCTTTCACTAGCTTCATCCCTTCGGGTGTCTGTTCTATTAATTACTCTTTGGCTGATGCTTTCCTATGACACCCTAATCATGTCTATGTGGATTATTTAGCATATTTGCACAATTTTGTTCTTATTGTGTGTTAGAAATAGGATGATACATTTCTGATTTTGTCTAAGCATATGCCCATTCTAGTCACTGACATGACTATTCTGATTTTGCTTTTGTTCTATTCCGTTACTCCAACATAACAATTTTCCCACTATAGCGTATTTACAAACCACATCTCTTTCCTATCAACCTAGTGTGCTTCCATTTTCTTTATTTCTTCTTTTTATGTTTTTTCCTATTTTTTTCTCATTATTCTTCAGTTTGGATTGCTTGGGTTTGTAGAAGCTGACTGATTTCTGATTACTAATATCCAATCTTGAAAAGAGAACTCTGAAATTGTGCAGTCTTTTGGCTTGATTCCCCTCTTCTACAAATTCCATACACAAAAGCACACACTCTGTGAATCTGTTCATTGTAATATTGATTTTTACTACTGGCTAGTCAAAGGGGATGCTGTTGGGGTGCTTAAATGGAAATAGTTTGATTACTATACCTCATATAATAAAAATTGAGTGTTTCACAAATGCAACACTAATGAAAATTTCATAGGTAACAAAGAGTAGGAAACAAAGGATACCTGCCATTGGAACCAGCCAAATGCCACCAATATACTAAATAAAACTTACTTGGAAAACTTTTATTGACTAGCAAGCTCAGCATGTTGGAATAATAAGGAAGTTTGGAATTTCCTCTCTCATTTGGAGTATCTTTGCAGAACTATCAGCTGGTAACTACATCAGACTGTTCTATGTATAGATTTGTTGATTTACAGAGGTCTTTAGAAAGCACACGCCCAGTGTTTTGCTTCACACAAATAACCCTTATGGACAAACTGCCTAGGACACTCAAAATTTGGAGGAGAGACAACATTGCTTTTAAAGTTTAGGTCATTAAAAAGGATACCAAATTTCAGCATTATCAAATTGAGGTATTCTAAGAGAATTAATTTCTAGTTATGAAAGCTATTCTTCAGACTTCCAAAGAACCACTTGCAGCACAAAGAACAATTATGAAGGAAGAGTGCATTATTTCATTCCAATCCCTACAATTAATGTAATTTATCTGCATTATTTTTTTCAAAATATACTTTGAGTTTTGTAATAATGTTAATTTTTTGAACTGTTGTTTTTGATAATGCTAATTGAAAGTAAATGGAAATATGAAAGCAAATGGAAACATTAAATAAACAATCAGTGTTCTTCTTCAAATATTCCAAGTTATTTTAATGTTTCAATCATTTGCATTACAGCAGCATTTTCAGAGATGGGGCATAATAATGCCTTTCTTCAAAACACATCCAAGAAAATAAGATACACTAACTATTATTACTCCTTTTAAAATGAGTTAGAAGTTAGATGATTCACTTCATGTCACATTGGAAAATCGGTGGCAGAGGTCCAATTAAAACTTGGTTAGATGAAGAAAGAAATGCAGTCAAGTGATAGTCACACAAGAACCTCATTAACATCAATATGTGGTGGCTGCTTTGCATGGCAGCAAGTCATCTCACCCACCCAGCTTGCTTTCATCCTTCCTTCTCCACATGCACAAATTTTGCCCAGCTGCGAATGGGAGAGGGTGAGCAAAGCAGGAGAGAATCAACACTGATTTCTGAATCAGTAAACACACAGTTCTGATATATTAACATTGCTAAAGTAACAGAGTTCATGTAGTAATTCAATTATACTCTCTTCAGAAAATTCCTAAAAACTTTGAATGCAAAGCTGCATTTTGAGCTGGATCCTGCATGGTCCCTACTAGCCACAGAGAAGTGTTTAGCGTTCCTATTCCTGCTCAGCATTTCTGCAAATCTGCAGAATTTTTTTTAAGTTACAGCAACCTTTAAGGAAAGAAGTCACAGATCTACAGATAACAGAATGATTTCTGAAAGCCATTAGCAAGACTTCTCCGTTAGCAATAAATACTGTGTGTATGATGAAGGGTTTACTTTCCCAGAAGTGCTTAAGGGACTTAAGATTGCACAAAAGGGCTGTGAAATGTGTTTCCCTCAGTTCTGGCTCTTTGGTTCCTGAAGCCTCAGGTCATATTCAACTCATAGTTCCTATCAAGCTTTTCCCAAAGGACTTTTGGGCTCCTGCAGTAGCCAAACTTCCCTGAACAGGAAACTCTATTTACACTGATGTCTTAAAGCCTGGTGCTCATCCATAAAAGGGAAAAATAATACTTTTAGGAACTGTATTTTTCTTAACCTTTAAGAGACCACAGGTCTAGTCTAAAATGTACATGCTGTAAAAGTGAGGTTTAACAAAACCAAGAAAAAATAATTCTGAATGAGTAAAAAACTGTCATTCCCCTGAAATGCCTGCAGCATTCTGAGGGTGTGCAGTATCTTGACAGAAATGTGGAACAGAAAAATGCAAAGTAATCTATCAATTTTCTATGTCTTAAAAGAAAGAAAGGCGGTCTATAAACATTAAAATAATAATATATTATTATCCTTTATCTGCATAGATTTTGATGTAGGATATTTATTTATTTATTTATTGAATAGTAAATGAGCAAACTTCTGTTTCAACTATCTGTTTATAAGGGAGAACCAAAGTCTGCCTTGAAGAAGAGCCCTTAGAAGAAGTCCTACCAGGAACTGAAACTATCTCAATGGCAATGTGATTCCTGAGTAGAAAGATCCTGTAAGATCTGTTTCATATGTGGTAAAATACAGCAGGCTACTGAGGAGGTGAAGTAGAAGGAGCTCCTTTTCCCTGCTTGTATTACATATTTCTGTTCCTCACCTCCACAATACACTGTTATTTCAGAAAGAATGTATGCAACTTCCATTTGTCAAGCAGCTTTTTGATATTTTTTTCTTTTAACTGTTATTTGGCATACAGGAGAGTAATCAAAAGTCAAAATGAGGATTCTTATCAAAAAAAAAGACTCACTGTGACTTCATCTGAATCTTAAGATGCTTTTTAATTTAAAAATAAATTTATCTTCATGCAGATATGAGTTTTGATTAGCATTTTGATTACTTCAACACCAAGATCAAGCTTTCCGATGTTACTGCAGCTTATAATCACACCCTCTGTTTTTCTTTCTCCATAACATCTTTTGTTTACTGCTTTCTCTTTTGTCATATCTAAAGCTAGTGAGCCTGCCAGCTCTGAATCAGTTTCTGTAAAATGCCTAACACTTTACAAACCATATCAAACCAGAGCATCTCTCCTGTGCAGGATAGGTATGATGAAGGCTACTTTGAGATACTGAGAAAAGTCCTTCTAAAAAGCTGATGTAGTTGTATGAATCTACTGAACGCATGAATTTGCATGAATGCTACTGAAAATAAGCCAGAAAATGCCTCAGGGATCTGAGTTTCCATCCAAGAAACCTAAACTGTGAATTTTGTATTCAGACTGAGATTTTGTTTTGAGAATGTACTGATGTTTTCAGTAGATATTCTTTAATTTACACAACTCTCCTTGCAAAATCATTGCATCAAACTTAATATCTATTTGATAAAATAATTTATTCTTATTAATATTTTCACAGAAATTTACTTTCCAAACACAAAATTCATTTCGCTTCAGCAAAAGAATTGAGGTACAGATATGGTATAATTTGATTACAAAGTGAAATTGCATCTTTTAATCTAGCTGTAAAAAACAATATGAAAAAATAAAGGTACTGTTACAGCATATTCTTAGTGATGACATTATTTTGCTTTAGGTCAACTATTACAATTTCTGGTTTAAAGCTGAAAGTTGAAACATGCAATCACCTTGCATACTAAGAATGATAAACAGTACCAGCATGACCTTTTCCAAATTACACTTAATGCAAGATTTTTAACACTTTTTAACTGTGACTCAGATGGACAAACCTATTTAATTTGATTCCAAATGCTGGACAATTCTTGGCCTCAGACTAGAAGTCTGGAGACATCACAGTTATATTCTAAGAGATTAAAGAAAGCAAAAGGACACAGGGGTTTTCCATAAATTTCTTTCACTAATCACAAGGACTTGACAATGTAACATCTCTAATCTGTCATCTAGGAAATGAGTAAGATCCTAAAAATAATTGGGAGTATCCCAAGGTGAATAAGTGTAGGTCTAAGAAAAAAAAAAAAAAAAGATATATTATCTCTGTATAATGTTACTGGTTTCTTTATCTTGGCATTTGTCCATCTCTGTCCTGTTCTTGTGTTGAATTCTCTTATCTGCTCGAGCCTCATCATCACCTCAATTCTACAAGCTCTTAAAAGAGGCTGGTTAGATTTTTCATTGCTTCCTATTACTACATTCTTATTTAAAGCTGAAATGTAAGAAGAGATAAACTTACTATTAATAGCCAAAGCTTTATTAAAATGTTATTCTCCCTTCAGATTTTGACTATCCGTAATATTTTACATGAAATAAGAAACGTATTTTCCCATCTAGATTTATTAAAAAAGATTAATACTTTTACTTCTACTAGATTGTTCTGGTTTACACTCATTCTTTGGAACTTCTGACTATTTTCCTGATTTTAAAAAATAAAGCCTATGATACCAACTACATAAATGGCATTCTCCAAGCACAGGCCTTTGGGTTTCAGTTACAACCTACACAACAAAACTGAAAATGTTTGGTTAAATATACAAATGGTGTTACTAATCTAAAGGTGCAGCTAAGCATGTGTATAAGGCTTTGTTTTTTTTAAAACTCTTAAGGTACATAACAGACTCGATTTTAATGCAATTTGTAATTTACTTCCACTAAAACTAGTACAAAATTCAAACACTGATACCAACTCAAAACCATTATTTTACAATGATGGGGGCTGGGCCATCTAGTCTAGATCTTGCTTTGTCAAGAAACATTGGACCAGATGATCCTTGACATCCTTTCCAACCTGGTATTCTGTGATTCTGTAATCGTATGACTGAAAAACCTAAGTAAAGTTGTACAAGATCTGACAATTTTACAAAGACTTACCTCTGTCATAATTTGGATCAAAACTATGGTCAACATCCAACTAAACCATATGTTTGCAATCTAAATAATCTAGCACTTCTCCACCTCTCACTGGGGTATTAACCCCTGTAGATCTTAGTCCCAAATGCGTACTTTTCTGTGCAAATATGCAGTCATGTTATAAGTTACCTTTTGACTCTCTGCAAATGTTTGTTGCACATTTTGAGTCACAAAACAAAGACTGTCTAAACCAATCACCCTTTAAAATGACAATTTCCCATTAAGGAGGGACATTTATAAGGAAACGGTGGAGGTATGGAATGGATTTGTTTAAAGCTAGTGGCCAAATTCACATGTAACAGGACACTACTTACCTCAAATTTTCACTAGAGATAAATTTGGAGTAGAGATTTTAGAGTAGTTTCAAGTATTCCATCATCATATATAGAGAATTGTTTTATCGGAGCCTTTTCAGAAAAACGAGATCCTAGTCATTTCCTCTTCCCTTTATTCCCTCATTCATTCTTATCTTAATTTATAGTGATGTGTTTATAATAATAAATTAATGATACAGACACTGGTTAAGCAGCAGGAGCCATCTGAAAGTGACTTCATCTGTCACATGAAAACTGTCTTTTGCACAAGTTCTTGATCTGGGTATGGGAGGTAACACCAAAGCAAGTGGTCTCACTAGTGAACATCAAACTATCCATAAAACTGCCAACCTAAGTTGTCTTTAATTATGAAATCTCTCAAGAACTAGATAACCACTCTTTTTTAGTATTATCCCAAAAAACCTGAAAACTTAAATCCTGCAATTTCTTATTAAAATCTTTAAACTCTTAACTGACCAAAAATAGTAATGTCTGACCCCTTCCCTTCCTGACTTGACTGTAGAGGTGAGTAATACTCAGGTTTATAATGGTTTTGACAATCAGACAAATTCTGTAGAAATTATTATTTCCCCCTTGGAAAAAATATTCTGTTCCAAGGGAGGATCTCTAACTTAAGCAGCATAATACAGGCTTTTACTTTAAAACCAGAAGTTACAATCCTTATGAGCAATGATTTCAACACATCTGTAAAAGTCTGTGAAAATGTACAGCAAAACGCTGTATGCAGTTATATCAAGGACAATGAGAGGCTGGGATACAAACTCATTTTTATAATAGTTATTAAAGTGCGTGGTGCACAGATATAGGAATAATTCTAAAATACTAGTACAGCAGCTGGGAACCACAATGAACATGAACTTGTATGAGTAAAAAAGTCCTCATTTCAGAATGCTGTGACCTCAATTTATGGAAGGTTAAAATGTAGTACTACAGCTGCAGCAGAAGCCACTTATCTGAACCAGGGACAACTTTATGCTGCCTGTGCAACAGGGGTGCAATATTTTACCTATTCCAAAAGAGATGGCTTCCAGAATCAAACAACTACTGTTTTCTTTTGCTGTCTGCTGGTGTAGGCAAGACAGAAAACAGGCTTTATAGGTGGCTGCAGTCCATATGTCCACCTCTCCCACCCTTTTACATCTGGTGTTATCAAATCTCCTTTTTCTTCATAATTAATAGGAATTTATTCCTTCCCTTCTTTCCCAGCAGCCCAGGAAGTTAGGACCAATACAAGACTGTAAAGAAACATTAGGAAGTGCTATAAAAGGTATCTCAGCTGAATGAGATCAGAAGAATCCTATTATACCTGTCTGTAGTCTCCCCAGAGCTTTCATGGCCCTCCGAAACTCACTTCCCCATACACCTCTTCATCCTCATTCTCTGAAATACCAGCTGATTACTTTCTCTTCCCATATGAACCTCTGATTTTCCCAGTCCAGATCTTCAAAGTCTCCACTGATGCCTTCTAATCCTTTTCTCCCTCTTCCTTTTTCCCCCCAAGTCTGTTTATCCCCTGCTGCAGAAACTGTTTGCATACACTGCTAAAAGGCCTCAGGTATGTTCTAGCATATCAAACTGAGCTGTCAGTTCTGATGGATCTGATTACCATTTATTTATAAATATTTATAAATATTTAACCCTAAATATTTACACTAATAGCTACCAATGCACTGACATTTAAAAAATATTGTATATAAATATCATACAGTGATAAAGGCAGTCACAACATGTATCTGCACTACAATCAAAATGTAACTCTAGCTTGTGTTGATAGGCAAGAGTCTGCTTAATACCGTTTAAGCCAAGTATCAATATCACTGGGTATCAAGCCCGATGAAGTTCAACATCAGCTGCTAAATCAAACTAAATTTTCAAGTAAGCAGTGGCTAAATCCCGAGTTACCAGTTCCTAAACTGGCAAAGCTTCAATACATTTAAATGAGCAACCACGCCATCTTCAGAAAGAGCTAAAGGTATATGTAGGCAGAAGGAAAGGAGCTCGTCACAAATATAATTCATATATTGATATGGACTCTACAGAAGGAACAGAAGGAAACTTGTTTGCCTGAATTAAATTTATTCACATTTCTGTCATATGGTCAATGTAGATTAATTATTCAGATTATAAGTACCACATCTTTTTTACGCTACGCAAGTATTTCTCTATAGGCCTTCTAAATATGGTTTTGATTTTGATATACATCCTAATGGGGATGTCAGCTATATATGTATTTATTCTTACATAGTGTCATGCATATGATCAAGCAATAAGACAAGAAAGATCTAGAGAGCTACAGTTTAGGCTTATGCATACAGAAGGCTGCTAAGTACGCTGTCAGAAATTCAAGAGGGAAGAATTTCACAGATCAGAGAAAAAGCTCTCTTTAAGTCTTCGTTTAAGAGAAGCAGCATTATAAGTCTTCAGATTGAAAAAAAAATCAAACCAAAATGATGCCAAATTGCTTTACTGAGGTAATGAAGTCTAGATCTAACATGTCTACTGAGAAATGCTCATGGCTTCCCACAAAACAAACTGTTTCATTTAGATGGTGAAGCTGCAGAGTGACAGCCACGGTTTCTCACTCATCTGAGTGGATTTGGCAGTTAACATGCTTTGGCAAAAAGCTAAACTGTTTCATTCTCACTGGCCTTGCACATGTGAGCATTACAGACATGTCTGCATGAAGCTGGCCAGCAAACCAACTTATGAGGTCCCTAATATGACAGGAAACCTACAAATCTCTGAACATAGTAAATACCCATCGATTCCTGAGCTTATCTTTCCAGGCAGATAGACACACAGTCATTAAACAAACTAGCATTATGTATGTGTTTAAAATACAAGTACAGAAACAAAAATGTAAGAGCTCTTGTGTTCCTGAACTACTTCTCCATTTCAAAGTGATGTTAACGTTGTAGCCTGAGGATCCTTTATATTAAAAGATTATAACTGGAGAAAGAATCATACAAACATTGTGTGGTACCTGGTGAGCCGGAAGCTGCAATGTATGTGACCTTATAAATGGTTTTTCAGTCAACTTTTAAATTTCCTTCTTTCTGCAATGAGATTTGGCTACTGCACAGAAATCAAAGTAAAAAGTTCATCTTTCTAACTACTGTTGATACAGCCTATTAACCCACCCCATCAGGAATATACCCTACCAGACACATATCTAGTTCAAATGAAGCTGAGAATCTGGCCCACCATAACACAACACATACACACACACATATATACATATATATATAAAAATCATATATTAGATTTTCTACATCATCTGTGTCTTTACAGTACACCTATACCAATCAGCTATTCATTTTCTAACTTAAGATTAATGGGGATGTTTATTAAATATTCATAAGTCAATTGTTACAATTTCTTTAACATCTTCCAGAAATTGAGACCAGATTATTCCTCATCACCAACAGGCATGTGACATACCTCAAGAGCAAGAGACAAACGTGCATGACAGACAATATCAGGCTTGTTCTCAGGTTTGGGTATTTTTTTTCAAGATGTTATATGAAATAAAACTTCCTTTCTAGTACTTTTTTTACCTTTTATACCCATAAAATATTTCACATGAAATAAGCCTTCATAACTTCTCAAATAATCAGTATAGTTAAAATGAAGCCAAGGAACAGAAGAATGGATTTTAAATAGCCTGCTTCCTTTAGGAATAATTAAAATTTACATTTATTGCAAAGAAATATTAGATTATTAAAGAATTTATATTATTTTTACTATAAGATTTTGCTGGTTTTACAGAACCTGAAATAGAAGCTTATTCTCTTTCCCTGTATGACTCATGATCTTGTCGATCATGACAGAAGAGACTAAAAATACAATACATTACTGCATGCAGTGTCTGTAAATCCCAGGAAAGAAATCGCTTTAGACATTTATACAGCTAGTCTGGCGACCAAGTGCTGGTGAGTGTGTCAGCAAGAGGCTGGAAAGCGGACAGTTTGTGCTGCTGCTCTAAGGACAGGAAGCATGGAGAGTTTCTGCAGCGGTGGTTGGCCTGAGATAATACCATTGTATAAGCAGGCTGAGCGGCCTCTCCCAGCGCTGGGAGCCCAGAGCCTGGCGTCTGGCTGCCTGGCCCCAAGCCAGGCCAGCCCTGGGCTCTGTGGGGAGGGTGGCTGGCCCTCCGGCAGCTCCGCACACAGCCCGGGCCACACCTCACCTTGCAGAGGAAATCTGGCAAGAGCTCCAGACTTTATGACTTCTTCTTTACGAGCCCCCACTATTTTTTCCACTTCGCTCTGGTAGTGGTGTTCACACTGGGCTCTCAGGGAACTATTTAAAGCTGCAAGCAATAAATGAGCCGATGACAGGGTTATTGGAGAAAGTCGTACCTTGCTATCCCAAAATGCATGTTATATTCCTCTCACTTTTTAAGCGATGGTGAGCTACTATCATCGCCACCCATCACACAGAATAAGTATTGGAGGCAGAACATGCAAGTTCTCCAATCTTTTTCATTTTTATTTAATTCTACCAGGTTTATTTAAGATATATGTTCTGTTTAAAGCAGACATTGTTCTTAACACACAAAAGAGTTCAAGGATGTGGCATCAGTGTGTTCCCACCCACCATTTGCTCTGATGGTGTTAGATTCTCTGAAAAAACACATGCAAGTCCCAGTGCGAGTATTGTGCTGGTTGTATTTTTAAATTGTGTCTTTCAGTAATGGTAAATCAAAGGTATTCAAAGTTGAGTAAAAGTTTACCCTCTACAAAATCTATGTGAAAAAAACTCCAACCCAAAACTGTTACCAAACAACAAATAAAATATAACACAGACAGCATCTGCTGTCTTTTTTCCACAGAAGCAACATTTTACAGTCCAGGCAGCTTCCTCAAGAGCACCCGTCATATGCCTTCCAAACATAAATTTGCATACACACATAAAAGCTCACCATGCTGAATTTAAGGATCTCCTTAAGAATTCTGTTGAAAAAGCAGCAAATGGAACAATAGTGGATATAGCTAATCAGTGAGAATACCAATATTTGCCTTTTCAAATACATTAGGTATTTATTAAAATTGATGGAAATTAGTGTAAGAATAGGAATAGGTTTCTACAGCATCATTAAATAAATTGATTCCTGGTTTTATATTAGTATTAAATAATTACTTAGACAGCATGTGGTATTTCTTCATAGCTTAATTTTATCACAAAATAACAAATGCTTCAGCAAGTGAATTACCTCCGTGTACTTATTTTATAAGAATAATATATAGGACCTTATTATTAAATAATAATAGTTTAATTGGTATACTAGTAATATTTGAGACAGCACCAATTCTGGCTAGCTATATAACTCTAGTTCACTTTATTTTTGTAACATTATTTTTATGTGTTTTGCAAGTAAAAATCTCTATAGCAGCAAGTCTTCAGTTCCTAAACAGCAAAGGTGGTCTTATGCTTAAGGCACTACACTTAACCTGAACCTGTGCAGAGAAAGACCTTGTCCATGAGAAGCATAATCCATATATCAAAAATATCAAAAGTGAAATATCAAAAGTCCCAAAACTCAGACTGTTATTGCTGAGTTTAATGATAGTTCACAATCTGAGACAGATCTCAAAAATAAACAGTGTCACTAGCTTTAAATTTAATGTTTTAAAAATAGGGGGTTTACTTGTATTTTCAATTTTTAGCCTCTGGGATTCACATTTCCAAGCTGTTCTGTGACTGAGAAAGTGAGAAGAATATTTTAGTATCACACCATATTTTTTAAGTCACAGGACATTCAGAAGAAAAGGCTTCAAAGGAAATCAAAATAACAACTTATTTAAAGTTTGGTTTGCTTAAACCAGTTCATATATATTGTAGAAGAATATAATAACAACTGAACTATCTCATGTTTCTCAGCCAAACCAATATGTTCATCAAAACCCAACTCATTATAAAAAAGGTAAAATTTAAAATAAATTATTATGTTGCACATATCAACGTTTCAAAATACTTTAAAAAGTGATGTATCAACACAAAAAAGAAATTATGAGTAATTCTGGACAACCTGACACATCTTAGAAATCTCATTTTTGGAGATGATTGCTCAAAAAACCCCATTGCTTATGTTGAACAATTAGAAAAATAAACTAGCATACAGGTTTCTTTTGATTCCTTTAGAAGTTTCAGTAGATAGGAAATCGCAAAGGGTTAACCTCTTCCTTGTCACACCTATTGTTTCTATGCAGTGACAATACGGAAAACCTGGTAGCAGCCTAGACATGACCCTGTAGTAACCCTGATGTATGCACTTCTCTGATTGTCTCCTTTGGACTGATCCAACGGCTTGTCCAAAGATCCAGTAAATATTTGCATGCACAGAGTAAGGTAGTGACACTTTCCGTGTAGAGCTGGTAACAAGACACAACATCTCAGCTCTGTGTCAACAGCGAAAAACAAACAGTGGCTGCTAGTGGAGAATATCAACTTTCATGCAACAGTCAGCACTCAGGTACTCATGACCGTGACCTACACTCTTTATCACATTTCGATCTGCATTGTGAAAGCAGAGACTAGAGCAGTGACTGTCCAAAGTGTAGCCTTGAGGGCTCATTGGTCCCAAAGGAATCTTCTTGGTCCTCCTCTCTGTGTTCCTTCTCAATCTATTTCACCACTTTATGCAAACACGATAGAAGCCACATGAGGGAAGATGAGATACATCTATGTAATTGCTGATCTCAAAAACATGTGCCAACTCTAAAACTCAGTTTGCAATACAAGGGCAAACATAAAGTTTGCACACATACTTTGTGCATACTGTTTGCACTCCTACTGTGGTAGGAGTACAGGGAATTAGGCAGCAAGAGTATAACCTTAGGCACTGAACAAATTAAAATGCAGTCATATTTAATGGAACTCCAGAATACTGCATTTTACCACGTGCACCTATTTTTCTGTCCAGGAAGAATCCTATTTAAACAATAGCAGCAATGTTTTTTCTAACTGAGCTCAGGCACTTCATCTGCCTTACAGTTCCACCATCCGCCCCGAACAAATGCAGAACAACTTGTGCTGCAGTAAATTATTTGTGCCTGAAATAGTATGAAATACTTTGCTGAAGGGAAGTAGCTCTGTACAAGAGCTTAAAAAACGGGCTTTGTAGAGTCAAGAACCTATCTAATCTGAGATGAAAAAGAATTAAATCCAGGTCTTGCATATTCCTTAACTAAGACTTAATTAACCTTTATTAATTGTCAGTTTTTCTTCAGCCTCTTGCAGAAAGCACTTTGGGCTGCAGTTTCATATTGATCTGCTCATATACTACTTTTCACCAAAGATCCATGTTGCTAAATATCTTAATATCAATGTTTTAAAAGGGAGGTCAGAAAATACTATCCTTTTCTTTGCCCACTCTATTTCATTTATGTAAAATGAAGATTTTCATATTTTGACAAAAAACACAACCTAGCCCAGGCTAAGGGCAAAGATAGCTCAGGTTTGTAAAACTCCAGTGAAATCCTTGTAGTTTTTGGCAAGTTTTGGATCTCTACTGGAGCAACTCCAAAAAGGCATTTAATTACAATGCATTGCACAGCCCCAATGATGATGCAGACTGTGTTTGTATAGAATTTAAAAGAATGTGAAAGCCAGATTTTGTTCTATCCCATTCTACAGAGTTTATTAAGAGCTGCTTGCCAAACCATGCAGAAAGAAAACAAAACATCCTCAGCAAAATGGGTAGTTTTCCAAGAGAAAAGGGCTTGAAAGAAGGTTCTAGGAGCCATAATCAAGTAAGAGAAAAGGTGTAAAAATAAATATTTATCATGAGCTCAAGAAGGATTAGAACAGTAAGTAGTTGGAATTCTTTCATCTTTCCCCTTTTACCCATATAAGTCTCAGTTAGAGCATTACACGGTTCAGGTTTGACAGCATGAGCGATAATTTTAGAGCAAAGGGGTTGGCAAGGAATTTTGTGATCAATGTCTTGCAGTGGTTGGTGGCTTCAAGATTGTCAGGAAGTAGCATGCTAAAGAGCAGAAATCAATATTCACATGTGCAAGTAACAAAGATCACATGGCACTTTATAAGGAACAAAATCCCCTGCAAAGCATGTGACAGAACGGGATCAGAGCAAAGCTTCAGTATGTTTTGTGATTACAATTTACTCAAAAATTCTTCACTGTGACAGTGGTGAGGCACTGGCACAGGTTGTCCAGAGAAGTTGTGGCTGCCCCATCCCTGGCAGTGTTCAAGGCCAGGTTGGACAGGGCTTTGAGCAACCTGGTCTAGTGGAAGGTGTCCCTGTCCATGGCAGGTGGGTTGGAATTAGATGATCTTTAAGGTGCCTTCCAACCCAAACCATTCTATGGTTCTATGATTCTACAAACAACAGGCAGTTTATCAAAGGAATTTTCTTCATACTTCTCAAGCTGTAGCTGGACATCAGTGCCACAACTGTATCTTCTCTTGCATATTCCCACAGTTTCCCTGGGCTTCCTCCTCTTGTCAGCATTGCTTTCTGCTCCTCTGTACCCCCCAGTCTTTTTGCTGCTTCCTCACTCATCTCCTGACGCTTCAGTAGTGATTTGTGCCCCAGATTTCTCCAGTACTACTACCTCTTCCACAGCTGCCCACTAGTAGGTTCAGCAGCTCCAGCAAAAAGTCCAAGCTTTCTATTAAGCCCTCTTGTGGACTGTTACAATGGGAGCAACAAAAGTGGGATGAACAGAAAGTGATTGACTTGCCACATGTGGGGACAGTGTGGAACCTTGACAGCACTGGATTTATTTCTAGGCTCTGGGAAGTGGCATGCTATTGCAACTGGCTTTTTTTGATTACTCTATAATCTTTTCACTTAAACAGCATACAATTCCTACAAATTCTCTTTCTACTCCTAAATAATTTCATACTCTTCCTTTTTTTATAACTCTCCTTTGTCCCCTCTCCAGCATTGTGGTTTCCCCATTACTATGCCATCTCTTTTTTTTTCCAGCTCTTTGCATTTTAACTTGCCTTCATTTCTCCAGGATTCTAGAAGGAGGAGAAGAAAACCATAAGAACTGTCTCTGTCCAACATACATAGCTCAAGACTAGTTGCAGAAAAGGCCTTCCTTAATGTCTGATACTGCATTTTGTGGTACACTCATAGTGGCAGAAAGTCTGACTATGTTAGCTTAAAATTTAGTGGAAATTATTAGCATCTAAAATCCCTTACTTTCTTTCTCATGAAAAGTATAAGAGGTATAGAGCCATAGTGATTCTTTGCCTTCCTCCAAACAAGAGAAATGTCAAGTCCCTGTGCTAAATAATATACCTGCTAGATTATAGCACTTTAGTATTAATTAAATAACGAAACACCACAACATGACCAAAGAATGAGCCAGAAACTCAGAAGAAATTTTCCATCCAAACTATTTAATAATGGTAACATTAAGATATTAACCTGGGAGATATGGGTACCTGGGCTGGGGCCTGATAAAATGCATGTGATCAATTCCAGTGTGATCACTGTGCTGTGATCCAAGAAGGGAATTCCAGACGAAAATTCCAGCCAGAAAATAAAATTTCAGGTTCTCTGCCCATTCAAATATATAGCCTGCAGGGCATTTTTTTTTCTTGTAATACTGCAGCCCATATTGAAAATGCAGATGTTTTTTAAAATCTTTGTTCAAAACTCGACATCTTATTCCTCAGAAATAAAACTAAAGTATTAGCAATTGTACAACCACACAAGATCAAAGATACTTAAGAAGAAGCATAGCCTTGATGTGACCTGAATAGTGGCAAAAGCCTCTCTGAAGTCCTGGACTGTGGCATTGCCTTTCCAATTCTTTTTGATCTCACATAAGACAAAGGAAGGGAAGAAACTGAAAAGAAATGTGTTTTGTAGTATGATGGCAGAAAGGAAAAACTTGGAACTGGCCAGTCCTGGAAAAGGTACTGTTGCTCTAGGAACAGGTGAATTCTGAATGTCAGAGCATAGAGTGGGGCTTGCAGGGTAACTGTGCTTCCCAGGAAGTCTGTATCTGGAAAAAAGAGCCAACAGTAAAATGAAAGATTCAATTATGCTGATTCACTAATACAGAGGACAAAGCTGCATTTGGGAAGTGTGATATTTTTTTAGTAGAAAATATTCCTATTTAAATAAAAATCAAAAGAATAACACAAAAGCATAACAAGATAAGAGATACAAACGAAATAAATAAACTTTCTTTTTAAATGAAGCAGAACTGCAAGAATGCAAATTTGGATGATGGTTTAGGTGATGAAAAAGTATTTACATGTTTAAAGGCAAAAATAATCACTTAGAGGATGTGTATTTTCTGCTTTTCAACATTATTATGAATTGAGACAACCCTCTACTCAGACCATATCCTTGCTTAATGTAAACTGAAATAAACAATATCAAATTTGTAACAGCTCTGTAACAGATGATGATCTCATTCTATGTGCACTGCATATTTTTATAGCCTTTGTGTATCTAGCTATAGAAGCCATACTACATGCACTTGCTTTCTACCAAATAGTAACTGGCTTTCAAATACCTTATCTGTGCACTGAAATCAGGCAAGGGGGAGGCAGACTCACATACTTGCTGATAGACATTGCAGCATTACAATGTAAGGAAATAAAGTAATGCAGGATTAACTGAAATCTTTTTAGAGGCACTGCTCCAAGTTTTCTATTGCTCTAAGCAGCACCTATAATGTGGAAATGCCAATTTACTCTTCTTGCACACTAAATGTACAAGATTCCGGGGATAACTGTTATTTTTTGTTACAACATTCACATTTAGAGTTATATGCATTAGTTAATTTGCTAGATATAAGATGCACATCATACTTCAAGCCTGTTTTCAGTTGCACTGGAGGTAACTCCTTAGGTAACAAAAGACCTAACAGATTGCAGACACATATGAATTAATACTTGTTTTGCACAGCAATATGAACAGGTCACAGCTTACTGTAATTCATGTCTAGTAATGCTCTCCAATCATTATTTTCATGGTTTTTGTCCTATAACCAGTCCCATGACATAGCTGCAATGGGTAATCAATCTTTTTTCCTATATTTAAGATATGACATTGTAAATGTTTTATTCTTAAAAGTATTCTTCTTATAGAAATTTTATTTTAAAATCTCACCAAAAATACTGACTTCATTGACCTGCTGGAATTTATTTTGAACTTTCATGTATCATTTCCCTAAATTCTTTTCAGGACATGCTCATCACAGTTTTGTCTTTGAGGTCTGATGAAACTTGAAAATGTTTTACTACCCAGTAACACCACTGGTACAAAGGCAATCATCTATCAGAACATTTATGAACTTTTACTTCTTGTATTTGTTATCTCCAGTTAATTTCTAGTTATTTGTTATCTCTAGTTAATTACTGGTTAAGAGGCACAAAACTCTAATTTCTTAATTTCAGCCTAGATAACACACACTATCCTTCCAGTTTATGTTAAACAAGGTCATAGATTTGTTTAGAAAAGATGCTTATTTTGAAGAAGTAGGCATATGGTCCTGTTTTCATATTCACAGGTATTCTTTACAGGAGATGCTGCTCTGCCTAGTCAAGGATACCTATAGTAGCATTACCCCTACATGTTTATATAATCCTCCAACAGTAGCAACCTGAGCAAGTCTTTTCCCAGGTATATATAGAAATTCTGGCACATGTTTAATATAAGCAGGCCTGGTCTTGTGTTCTCAGCACAGGCAAGTCTCCAACAAACCACTGAACCGGAACTCGCCTGGATAAAAAAAATGCATGGTTTCATTACATTCTTACCTACTTACATACTTGCATACAGAAAGAAGAACTGAAAATCCTCACTCAAAGTTTAGTTCTTACATTATCAGCTTTTTAATGCAGCTGAATAGATAATTTGATGTGTCATTCAGTTCTATCAGCTCCTCTCTCAAGAATTTTAAGGCAAAAATGAGACCACAGGTCCAAAGTTATGAGGCTACAAGAACCTATTTTCAAGGTTACAAACAGAACTGTTGGAGGGACACCGCAAGTACCATTCCCTAGCCTTTATGAATTACCATTAAACACAACTGCAGGAAGAAGACAACAGATCAGCGCCACCACCCCAAAAAATAATCTTCAACCTGCTCATACCAAAGTGAGCATGCTGACATTTTCATGTGGTTGACTAACTTTTCTTTATGGCTACCATAAATTCAACTTGTTATAATTACTGTCAATAAAATTAATGAAATTACAGGCTGCTCAACAAAAGGAATATCAATCTGTAGCATTTTATTAGGTCAGAAAGACCTCCATTTATCACTGGTACATTTTGTGTGAGGCAGGGATTTGGCTCTTGATTTGTAGCTGTTGCGATTTCTTAAAGTTACATTCCAAGATCTTAGAAACATCTCATATATTGATTCTGCTTGCTTGATCAAGAAAAAGCTTCTCAAATTAAGCAGAACTTCTAAAACACTTTCTAAAGACTTAGAATACTTTTGGTTCCGAGCCAAATGCAAAAATGAATAGCACTTTAAAAAACAAAATGCAGCAAATTTTAAGTAACTGATGATTTGGAAAAGCATCTTAACTACAACCCTTCCTAAAAAGGGTTGTAAGGTTTTCCACTTTGGAGCAGCAGGCATGAAGTTCATACCATTCTAGTTTCCTGTTTACTATATACCAGTAAGGAGAACGCTGCAATTTTTTTCATTTGTGATACAGTCTTTTCTTTTTTATAATTAACCTGAAGTCACACAAAGCCTTTCCAATATTTAAAAAAGCCCATGAGCAGCACACATATATAGAATCATATAAATTCTTTTACACAGAATGTAAATCAAAGCAACACATCTGCTTTTTATCTTCCTGTGTTACATGAAGAAAATGGTTCTTGGTGATTCCATGATCGACTAATAATAGAATTGCTTTACAGACACTTTGACACTGGTTGACAGTCTGGTGTCAGAATCTAATTCTTTACTCTGTGATAACACTGACAATAGGAAACATACTGGAATTTCACTTTTGAAACTTTGGCTGATCTTACTTTCAAAACTATCTCGATTGTTTTATAACCTGCCTTCCATTTTCAGTCATGTCCTGTGCATTGAAGAATTCAAATTTCACTGAAAGTCAGAGAGTCTTAGAGTTTCTATTATGTGAAACCATAAGCATTAGTCTAGAAAAGAAATAATCCCACAACAAAACCCAATTAAACAAACAGCTTCACAGGTTGTACTGTGTAGTCAGACTTAACAAAAAATATTTACTTTCTAGAATCTTCTGACCTTGCTTTACTAAAAAGCCAATTTTGGCAGGTTATGACTAATGATCACAAGTTTCTGTCAACAATCTGGGCTCTCAGTGAAACAATCAGCTGCTGTTCACTGGAATGATAAAGGTATAATTCCATTTGGAATTTTTTTTCATCACTGTATCTTACTCCCATTTCAGGCAGGTTAATCTGAATAACACAGACTGCTTACCCTAAAGTTCTGTACTGATGCAGGTATAATGATGGAAGTAAATGGGGTAGTACTTTCTGAAGATATACTGCCATGGGGAGTTTCTTGCTCCAGCACAAATATCTCAAAGTCAAAGACTGCTGAAACTAGTTCTTTGTCTTACAACTTCATTGTAAAAAGATATTTTTTGCCACTTGTACATAGACTTATACAAGATGTGTAGAAGCCCTCTTATTTAATTAAGCAACAGAAACATAGGGTTTTAAAAAATAAAAACTAGTGTGGGTTGAAATGTTTAATGGCATTTTTCACAGCACCATAGCAGGCTGAAGTGCAGTATTATGTGCAATCAATCAAGAATCTGTGCTAAAAATCTCTCTATATATGTTATTAAGTTGTTCAGGCACTGAAAAAAAGTGAGATATATATTCCTCTTCTTTGAATGAGTTTGAAGAGATGAGACTAGAACTCTGTCACCTGTTTGGAGGGTGTCTTATTTGTGCAAATACAACAGCTGCACTAGATATACTGCTTGTTGCAGACCGACAATATACATCTTTATTGCTAGAAAATATGAGTGCTACCATTTACTCCTTTCAGTGATGTTAACACACCCCAGAAATTAATTATATCTATTTTCTGTTGCACATATCATTTAGCTAAAGAACAGCCTGTTCTCTTACAGACCCACACCTTTAGGATTAGAATGAAAGTTTCTTTTCTCACTTAGCAACACTGTCTGCAAGTAGCACATTAGGTATTAATACTCCCTTTTCTGACCAATCACAAACATAATGAATGTTAAAAAAGCAAAGCAGATAAGGACTTCAGAAACGCACACTGCATTTTGTGAAGGTTGACATTGCACACATCCCTTTTAGTAATCAACTGGAACAAGGTGTTTGCTTCTATTACATGTTTCCCAGGTGAACTTAAAGAAGCCAGGCATTTAAAAATATTAAAGCATTATCTAACCTAGTTGTATGCAAAAATACCTGCTGTAGGACAGGGTGCTCCACAAAACTGAGTAAGGATCACTAGTGTGCTGCCTAACCATAACAGAAGCCATGACTGGAGTTGCCACAGTAATCAGTGTTTCATAAAACAAATGCAGGAAAACTGATTTAGGGACAACAGGTAGTTTTTCAAGCAGTAAAACCAGAAAGTATTATATTAGAGTAAAAAATCTGATTTTTTACCATGAAAATCACTTATTGTTGTTGAAAATAATCTCAGAGGCTCCTCATATGAGCAGCTAACCAAAGGTAATGACTAGAGGACTCATGACATACAAGCCGTCTCTTCTCTCATGACTATTGCCTCTCAACTGCAGAAAAACAAACCCTCCTTTATTTCTAGTTTTGGAATGCTGCTGGCACAGCCTGTCCAATGAAACATTAGAATGAGTTGTCTTTTGTTTTTCAATGTCTTCCTCAATATTTATTTCAGGTAAAACACATTTTAAGGCTTTAAGAAAAAGACTTTCCTTAGGTTTTGACTTTACGTCTTGGGAAAGTTTATCAAGCAAAATGACATTAAAAAGTGTTAGGTTATGTCCTCAGATATTTATTTAATTTAGAACAATGAGGTTGTGTTTGGAAATTATACCTGTCACTTTAAAATATGCCTCCTCCTGATTTAGTGCTGATTCATGGCACAAGACCTAGTTTCAAGATTACATCAAAACGACAGCAGTGCTTTTTAAACAACAGGTCAACTAAACCTGAGTGATTTTGGTGAAATGTAGTTATTTGTAGTCTTCATCAAAACTTGCTGGTTTAGGTATGTGCTTTTAAAGAGAAACAAAGTTTTATAAGGTGTTTTCCTCCTGCTGAAGGACAAACAAAACACCTGACCATGGAAATCACTTTCTGGTAAGTTAGAAAAATGTGAAAACCAGTGAAATTATATGGGGATTTTATTGAGTAATTATCACTACTCCCAAGGTAGCAGCACTTATTGGACCTGGTGAGAGGCCAAGTGAGAAAACTAGTACAAATGGAAAAAAAGAATTTTTATTCTTGAAGGTTTAGAAATCAGTAGGTCATAATTAGTCTATAGCAAGACACTTTTCAAATTAATCTTTTGTTGTCACCCAGCACTCTTATAGAATCATAGAATAGTTTGGGTTGGAAGGGCTTGTGTGATAAGCTGATTTGCTCATCACTTTTAAAGATATGAAGATTCACATATATTCAACTTCGAGTGCAAAATACAATTTTGCAGTTGTCCTGCAAATTCTACTGAAGAATTCTGGGGATAGATATTTAATTTTAAATTCCTATATATATTTTCACTGTTTAAAGAAAATACACAGTTATATTCAAAGTTCAGATTCTTGTATGCCATAAAAAACATGTTGAATCTAGTACAGTATTTGCATCAGTGCAATTCCACTGCTGGTAGTAAGCCATTTTCTAAGAGTCCTTCTTCTGAAGACTTGTGCACTGGGTTGCTGAAGCTGGTTCTCTAAAGGGTCAGACTGAGGCTCACATGAGGCCTGAGCAGAGTGGGGGAAAATTCCTGACCTGAATTTTCACCTCAATTATGCTATGAATATCAGGCTTATAGAAGAGGGCAAATTAAACACAATTATTACATCTGAAATAGCTGTCTGTCACTTATTTTGTTACTTTGAAAATGCTGTTTCAGAGACAACTTCTGTGTTATCACAGTATTTTGTTAACAGACTCAAAATAGTAAGCAGCCTCAAGTGAGGAAAGAGATAGGGATCATATTCCTACAGGAATTAAATGCCACCTCTCTATAAGTCACCTGATAAGCAACTGATGTTCCCATCAAGACAAGGTACTTGCAAACTATTATTAGCTTCTAGTCACTAGCAAGATGTTATGCATTTTCAATACACTATATATTACAGAATTTGGATCAAATTAACTTTATAAGCAGAAATTTCCATCGGATAATAACTTTACTCTTGAAAGACATAATGCTAAATGAGGCTATCCGTTTTATGGAGAAAATCCAGAACTGAAACCACAAAGTTTATTGCAGCAGATCAGGGTAGTAACATAAAGTAATGTTATCTTTTTTTTACTAGCAGAAACCTGCTGTGGGAAAAAAATATTTCTCAACCCAACTGTTTAAAACAAGGCATAGGCAGACAAAATAAGCTGTGCTGAGATGACACATCTACTGTACATCCTCTGGCAAGCAGGCCCCAATATTCTAGACAACACATAAACAAGTGTCTTTTTACAGAGGGACAGAATGGCTCCAGTTCCAAATCATAGCTTTCAATAACAAAGCAGGGAAGTGAAAACTCCAGTTTATTTACAAAGTGTATGTGCTACAAATGAGAGAGATAAAAGTCTTTCCAAGAAGAAATTCAAGGAAATTATTAGCCTGTAGACTAACAATATTCTCTTTGATATACATTAAAAGTTGAGATACATGTGTATCACAAGCCAGTTGTGAAACTATGGCAAATGGCAATTTGAAACCTTATAAGAAATTAAAGGGTATAATAAAAAAAGTTAGAAAGTATCTGTTTCTATCTTAAAAAAGTGAAAGTAGTTCCAGGGACTATGTTTTCAGCTTTTGAAAGAAAAAAAATCCAAAGGTTTTTCTTGGCTCAATATTTTTACGGGTTGTCTGCAAAGACAACATAAAATTCAGGAGCAAGAAAGCTAGGAACAGGAAGGAAAATGTGACAGAGGAGAGTGGAAGGAAAACATCAGATGATCCTCCATAGTTTGCATTTTCTAAAATCTTTTTGTGCAATTCTTTCATCCTTTTAATTTCTTTTCATCCCTTGTTATCACATAAATTACAAAGATTTAATTTTTCACAAGTATTTTTATCTAGAAATATACCTCAATTTAAAGAAAAAACAAAACAAAACAAAACAAAAACCCAACAAATTGACAAACCCCATGATGTGTTTTATAGGTGTTCAAACTAGATTATCATATTTTCTAGCTTGATAATCCATAAGAAAATTTAGGTTATGAAACTATCTTATAAAATCTGTTCTTTGAGTTTTCCTAACAGCAGAGCATGTATGAAGTTACCAAGAGTTTTGGCGTCTTTTAGAGCATTTATCTGCACTACAAGAAGGCTGATCTGACACCAGCTCATTCATACCAACAGGATTTAAAACATCAGCAACAGATGTTTCTTAATGGAGCATATCCAATAACCACTTTTTTTTACTAATTGCTTATAGCACACTGTTTATAAAAGAACATTTTTACAACCATAGTTATATACTAAAAATGATGTGGAAGCCACCTAATAACAGTTTTCATCAGCTTAGAAGCTGGGTTTAGCTGATTTGGCCTTGCTTCTTTCTTGTTACTAAGGCCCTATGGAGAACAGCTGGATGTGCTGCTAAAAGAGAAGTCCATGGTGCCCTTGTGTCTGGCTATATTAAAGGTGAAGTTATCTATCCCCTCTCACCAGCTACAACAGAAGACACAATAAACAAAACCCTTTCATCCCTAGAAATCACATTTTCTCTGTGGAGGGCAGAATGGGGCACAGCTGAATGCCTGGGTCAGACTCACCTTCCTGCAGCACCTACTTCTTGAAGCTTCTGCAGAGGTCTCACCTTGCTCTTCTTCAGAGGCAGCAGCCACGCACTCACTGGCTTTATTATGCTTGTAATATCATTATTTCCATGTAAACTCCATTCAAATCCAGAAAAAACCAACATGAATGTGCAATAAACTTCCATCCTGGGGAGAGTGACTGCATCTTTCCTGTCAGCATGCAGGTGCTGAGGGCTGTCAGGCCTCTCATCTCCCCAGCACTTCACCGTTGCTCCCCTTTGGGATCATTCTTCACCCTTCATTTTCTTTTATCTCTTCTTCCCACAACACAGACCTTTTCAAACAGCTGGTACTCAGAGGAGCCTCTCCATGGCCCAGCCACCAGTGGGTGCAGAGGGCGGAAGGAGGGATAAGCCATGCCAGCTGAGGTGATTCCAGGCATTGACTGGGCTCTGCTGCCTGCTCCAAAATGCAACCCAAAATGAAAGCACGCAGGACTAACCGACTGTCCTTGGTCACCGTGGGTATCTTGGCCAGTAAAAATTGGACCACATCACCCCTTTGCTGGAAAATAAAATCTGAGAGGATGGGGCTGCATGTTGCCCTCCATTATCAGAAGCCCAGCCACCATTTGCAAGCAGCCTCTGCCAGATCACTGAGGAGAGCAGGCACACATTGCCCAGAGAAGCTGTGGCTGCCCCATCCGTGGCAGTGTTCAAGGCCAGGTTAGATGGGGCTTGGAGCAACCTGGTCTAGTGGAAGGTGTCCCTGCCCATGGCAAGGGGGGTTGGAACTGGATGATTTTTAAGGTCCCTCCAACCCAAACCATTCTCTGATTCTCTATCCAGTGTGTTAAAATGTGCAGTCTGATTAAAAGTGATGCTGACATATGAAGTAAGATATAAAGGAAGGGTTGAAGGCTCTTCATTTTTGCAATTAAATCTGTGATTTGACCTCTTTTTTTTCACACACATTCCTCTAAATTTACTATTTGAATAAAAAATTGATTTTGTGAGAAGTTTCTCATTATATTTTGTTATTAAAAAACCCCACATTAAAACAGGTACTTAAAAATTTGGCACCCAGCGTTCTTTTTTCTGTCATAAATATTTCAATGGAGGAAAACACAGCAACAGAAATTCCTGGGATTTTCTCTACAATTATAAAAAACAAAAGGATATAAAGTTTATCTTATTTCACACTTGGATTTCAGTTAACAAAGGCACAACATAGCATAAATCCTTTTGGATATTATGTGTAATGTATTGCCTTATTTCTGGACAATTGTGCATTGACTGCAGCTGTTTTATAGGAAACTATGTTTAAAAAAGCTAATTATATTTCACGTATTCCAAGGGAAGTGGCCAGAAGAGAGCATAAATGGCAAGGATATTCATCAGACAGTGGCAGGAGCAAAAGCATGTTGTGATTGGGATTTTAACACATTTCAGAAGCCTGCTGCATGAGATAGTTTAGTGATTACGTACTCACTCATCTATTTCCCCTCAGTGTTTATGTTGGAAGGATGGCAAGTTATTTTGAAAGAAATGAAGAAAAAGAGAAGTTTGCAAAGGAAACTGTAGAAACTGGTCCTGATATGGAGTAATTTAACATTGAAACATAGAAGTAATAGGCACAAGTTGGATGTTAAAAAAATGAATGTCCAGTACCAGTGGCTTAATGCTTTAAAAGTAGATTGTCTATTCTTACTGTCCTGAAGGTAATGTGAGTCTTCCCATCAACTCTAACAGACTCCAAATTACAGGATATGTGTAGATCTTTCTGGTTGTTTTGGGAGGATGGAATTTGCTTTGTAAGGAGAACAGAATATTGCTTTCAGACCAGAGGCCAGGTCTGTTTGCCACTGTAGACATAGGTGCAGGCGTTGCCTGTACTGGCATTTCCCTTCCTATTTCCAGGTTGTGCGGCTGAAAGAACATATCTGGTTTACTCTCTGTATTTCTTTTGATTTAGGCAATTCCTTTGATCATCACTCCACTGGAGCAGTAAAGAGAGCATTGAAGTTTTTGTGTCACTGAATGGCACTCAGGACAGTGTAGGGTCTATCATCTTCACACAGTAAAATACGGCACAGTATCAGATGAGAATCTGTTGGCAGTGTTGCCATCTCAATGTCTTGAAAAATGTCTAATTTTCTAAAAAAAAAATAAATTTGATGATTTGGTGGCTGTGAGTTTTTTAAATAAACAGAATCTTATTAATGCCTCTACCCAGGTTTCATACATGCTTTAAGGTATTCAGAAACCAAATAAAATCAGAGTTTAACTAAAATGAAGATGAAAAAAACTTGTATCTGTGGAATCTGTTGTAATTTTAAAAGAAAAGCAAAGAACTCTCATTCTGGATGAACTAACTTTCTGTAGCAAGACAGGATTTCCCTATTGACTATCAAAAACATTGGTCAGCACCTTCTCTGAAACAGTGGAGTAGTTAAGTTGCTAATAACAGATTGACTTCTGATGTAAGATTAAAAAGAAGAAACAAAACAAAACTCTAAGGTCTTAATGAAGAGGAATTGGGGCAGATGAAGTATTGAGTCAACATCCTTTGCCTCAGTCCTCACAGCTGTGTACAGGCACTGTAACAAGGTAGATGAAGACTCACCTAATGTAAGGAAGGCTTACGGTGAGTATAAAATATCTGAAAGCGTCTGTAATGTTCTTCATATTGCTCCAGTTCAGATTGGAAACTACTTCCACTCTTATCTAGGACAACAGTCATGATATCATGCTAGTGACAGATTAACCACAAATAAGGATGTAACCCCAAATATTACAAGCCTGAGGCACCCACTACCAGCTGTTAAGACCACAGCCATACAGATAAATGCACATTTAGGTAAAAGATATGCTTAAGAAAAACATTTGTCTTTGCACAAACTCACAATACCTAGGAAATATGACAACAATCTGCCTTTATGAGTTTTGGCTGACTTGGATTACAACTGTAGCAATTTTCACAGAAAATGCTGTATTTCAGCTGAAAGTGAAAAAGGAAAATGACACAGATGCATGAACTCCTGCAGTAAGAGAAAGGGAAAAGTCCCTGTGTTGGAAGATAATCTAAATACAATAAATAGTTCCTGGAAGAAATCAAGGTCAGAATTCTGCAAGGTAACTGCTTTTCAGCCACTCAGAATGCTATGCTATAAACTTAAATTTAAGAGGTCCAGACAAGATCTCATGGCCATTACTATTACTCCACTGACTCAGAGTTGACAGCTTTCTTAAACTGGTACATGTGAGTCAAATTCATGTTTGAATACAATTGTCCTTGCCCAAAGCTGAAAATAATTTCTACTGTAAAACAAATGTAATTATGTCTCTGCAGGAAGGAACACATCCAGAACGATCATGAAGTTGGTTGTAATCAATGACCTTTTCCGAAATACCTTGAACTCTTTCTTTTGTTGATGGGACTTTCTAAAAGTATACTGGGAGCCATAGGTTTCTGGCTTGTACCCATTTTAAACATTGCTTATCGCACAGTGCTACAATTTGTTATCAGATGACCCTGTGCTCATATACAAACACAATCACTATCAGGCACAGACAGGCTATAATCTGGCAATAACTTTAAAAAACAGAAACAAACACAATGTGTAGGGAATATTAATAAACTCGAGGAATTCTGGCACAGAATGAGACTACTAATAAGTATTTGGAGGGAAGTACAACTAAGACATGATAAAAGTCCACATTAAATTCAGTCCTATTCGCTATGACATAAACTATTCTAAATAGCTACCATCACCTGAAAGGCTTGCTTTAGAGCAGTTGAAAAACCTTTGCCTTATCTAGCTTTTGCAAATGTCATAATTACCTTGTTTTATAGGATTCTATTGTGTCTAATGAGTTAATACATAGACATTTGTACAGAACCAGTCATTTAATTATAACCATTATACTTTTTTTTTTTGAAGAAAGGTCATACAAGAAAAACTCTTCCTTCAGCAGGTACCATACTAGCATACATTACAGGATAAATTTATCAAATTTCAGAATTCTTCAGTACCTGTAGCAGGAGCCAGTTTTTCTAAAAACACTCCCATATGGCAAGATATGAAAAGTAGCCTAATTTCAGAAACTACCAGCAACTACCATGGTTCATAATATATTTAGGTTCACAGTCTTTCATAATACTGCATTTTCAAAAATGACATTTCATTGTTCTAACCTTCAGTAGAAAGTCAGTGAATTGTTGTCCATTTATTCTAAAATAAGGATTCGTTGCCTGCCTCACAAGAATACAATGAAAATAAAATCCAGGAATGACTGCGCAGCTATCGGACACTTTAGAGATTGGTACTTAATAACCAAGTGGATAAATAAGACCAATCTAACCTTATGGTTCTTTTGTCAGCATCGTCTCTGAAGATTATGGTGACTTTTTGTTAATTAAAAAAATTGCCTGTATCAAAAAGATCATTTATAACATTCACTGAATGCTGTGCACGACTTTTTCAGGGGCATAGCATGCAAAAGGCAAAGATCATAAAATTCTAATGTATGTTCAAATAGGTTTTTTTGAGAAGAGCAATGTATTTGCCCAGATGCAAGTTTATCTTCCTTGGCCAGTGCATAGGTATACTTAAATGCCTCATTTTTCATCCCTTACTATCTATTCATCGGACACAAACCAGGAGGAGGACCAAGCACACAGTCTCTCTTCTCATACTGTATCCAATCTTGGGATCCAGAGGTCACTACACAACTACACAGCTAAAAGTCACAACTGAAAGCTAGAGCAGGGTACAGTTGATGGGCCAGATGTGTTTAATAGTGAGCCTGAGCAAACAGTATATACATTTTCTCTTCATAGTACTCTTTAGATTGTTTTAAAAGATTATCATATTATCTCCCTCTCCTTTTTTGGATCAAACCTTGCAACAAATTCATGTTATATTACCAAAACCAAACCCAGAAGCTTTGGTCAGCAAGTGTGTGTAGCGTTAATAAGGATCACTTAGGAATTATGCTTACCAAGTGTGGAAATAAATGGGATTCCATTTAAATAGTGCTTGCTCTTTCTGACCTTATCCCTCATGATGCAAGAGTTCCTGGAAAACTTCAAGCTTTGACATTTTAGAGATAGGCTCATTTAAGAGAGCATGGAAGATTTTAAGCCACTCAATACCAGTATTCTTTGATACGTGAGGCACATTCTTTTCTTTTAAAAGATTCCAGTAGTTTATTTGCAAAATTGGTTGAAAAGAATCAACATTGTTCAGAGAAGAGTTTGATTTTAGAAAATCCAATCTCTGGACTGTTCATCTAAGTGTTTTCTTACAGATGCTCTACTATCATCATTACCATGATGTCACTGATTACAATATTCCAACTGACTAATCAGGAAGGAGGCTATGCTAAACTGGATGAGGTTATGACTCTAAAGTATTGTTATCTTTTTCTGCTAAGGAAAGTTTGGTTGGGGAACTCCCACTCAGGAATTCTTTCTTTTGCCAACTGAAGGGAGGTTGAGGTGCCAGTTCAATAAGCTTTATCACATACGTTGGTAGATTGCACCCATGCTTATACTGTGAAATAAATCCACTCATTGTCTCTTATTACTATAAAATAACTGGATTTCAATAGCATCCACAAGTCTCATAGCACCTTTACAAATGTGGGAAAATACAGTTCTTCTCTAGAGACATTTATTATCTAATACTATCAAAAAGTGTTAAGGAAAAAGAAGGCAGAGAAGAATATAATCACATTTGCATACATGTATATGCAAGCATACAGTTTTTATTAAAATCAACATGACTAAACTTAAGCATTCAAAATTACCAAGACCAAAAAATTATGTGATAGGAGGAAGATTCCCATATAAAATAATTTAGTGAAATCTCTTAATTAACTAATATTATTC
>JANHGB010018396.1:0-39105 GCA_026283785.1 Coracopsis vasa | reverse complement strand
GGAGATTTAATATAAGGAAGAAATTCTTTACTGCAAGAGTGGTGAGACCCTGGAATAGGTTGCCCACAGAAGTTGTGGATGCCCCATCTCTGGCAGCGTTCACAGCCAGGCTGGACAGGGCCTTGAGCAACCTGGACTAGTGGGAGGTGTCCCTGCCCACGGAAGGGGGGGTTGAAACAAGGTGATCCTAAGGTCCTTTACAATTCTAACCATTCTATGATGCTCTGATTACCTCCCTCAACCCCTGCCATTCCTGTTAAAAAAGAAAAACTTACTAGTTTATTACTTCCTAGAAGCTTTTTAAATATAATTTTACTAAAATATCTTAAGAGATTTAAGGTGACTCACAAATGTCTAAAAATATAGAAGCTATTTTCCTCTTGTGTGTTTCTTCCTTTATGATGAAGGGAAGTTAAAAGTACTTTGCTTTTATTTCTTGTTATCTTCTGTTTAGTTCCTACCTTCCCTTTTTGCAATAATGATAATGTATATTAAGTTTTTAATATATCTTGAGAATCTCCTGAATGCGTACCACCTTTATCAGCAGGATGCATGGCAGATAAAAAGCACTAACCACACAGCTGCAATTACAGATCAAAGATGACTGCTAATCCTACTAACTGCTACATCTTTGTTCACCCACTTTCAGTCAGTGCCATTCACTTTGCAAAACAGAATTAATGTTTCTCTTTGAAAACTACAGATATATACACACGTACAAATACATTAAACATGTCTGTATTATGTGTGTATTATATATATAGGAATTGTTGTTATTACTATATTAAAATAGGGATGAAATTTGTTACAAAAATATCAGCATCTGGTGCCATCTAAGATGCCATGGACTACGATACCCACACTGCACCAAGATACGGTACAAGGACTATTGGAGATTTGGTCTTTTTTGGAATCTCAGGGATGTTAGGCAGAATACCCACAATACCTGAAACAACATAAGGTGCTCTTCTTTAGGCAACTGAATCCAGACTTTTTTCTAAAATAATTTAGTTAAGCCATGTCATAAAAGTTCTATCAGTTAGTCTTGCAGGTTTCTATATGGTGATGTTAGAGGTAAATGTAAACTGTATAAACAGTACAGTTACTAGAGATGAGACCCCTCTACTGACTTCTTTGAAATGTCAAAAAATAAGTCTAGTTCTTTAAAACTAGTAATTTTCTTGAGACTCAGACAGCTGAATACCTTTGAAAACCACAGATTAACAGGATACAAGGACTCCAGAGGAAGGAAGAACTAAAGAGGAAGCACTATACATTGCATTTAATTTCTTCACAATGTTTCAAGGTTTGTTCAATGTCTACTTGATACTAGTTTTGTTGGCATTGTAACCTTGACCTGCGTGGTCCTGCGTGCCTCTTTTTCCAGTGTTGCAGGTGGTCTTATTCCCACAATATAGACTGCAAGACACCAACGGAGTATCTTGGTCCTGGTGCAGGCACTGACAAGCCTGCACTGATTTTTCAAATAACAAGTCTGGATTTTAAATGTTCAGAATAGGAACAGGAATTAAAGCAGACTGGAAAAGTGCTGCTGCTGCATTAAAGATGAGAAATTGTTCCTCAACTAAATTAGGAACAGAAAGGGAAATTAACCTTTCTTTCTACTTGAGAAAGATGCTTTCCCTTACTGATGTTTTGCTGTAGTCACACAGAATGCTTTCTGTTATTGATAAGCAACTCCGTAAATTAGAAATAACTCTCCACTAAAAAGAACACAATTTTGCCTGGAAGTATGTCAGTAGAGATGCAGGCTTAGCACAAGAGAAAATAGGCCCACCTTGGCTTTTAAAGGAGAAGGTAGAAAATAGCTAAATAACTTTATGTTACATTTTTGGGATCCATTCATAAAAATACTTGAAATTATCTAAATATTGTTGAATATTCTTAGAAAAACATGTGCAAAACAGAAAAATTTTCCATGGAGACCTAAGGCTTGAGATGCAGTCACCATGCCAGGTAACTGGCACATGGTGAAAGACAAGTTTGTGTGATGAAAACAAATCTAATGGGTTTATTTTAAAATACAAAATGAATATTCAGCAAGACAGCTGCAGCCCAAAAATCATCCACTGAACACAGCCAGGAATGGTTTCAAATAATAATTTCATACATGAAAAATCCAGAACATTCCTCACAGGTCTGCCTCTAGTCTATGTATTTGGGATTGTATTTTTTTGTTGTGTGTTATATACACCTAAATGGTATTTATAAGGCATTTTAGAAAACTAAAAAAAACACAGAACTTCTGCAAGCACTAAGGTTTTTTATTCAATTCTCCAATTTAAAAATGTTCATTTGTTGAAGTGAACCAATGATTTAGAAACTTCAGCTTGGGTTTTCTTTTTTTTCTCCTTTCAACTCAATGGGAAGTTAGAATCTTATTGTGTACTTCTGTAGCCAATATTACAGCTGAAATTGTTTTAATGGGGTTTATCCTACCTTACACTGGCTGCTTAAACAGTAAGCTAAAGGAAATTAACACTTCAATTTTCTTTGCATTACTATTTAATCACTGTAAAATCATGGGGTAATAAACCACTCTGTAGAGAAGACTGTCATCAAACACACACACATATATATAAACGATAAAATAATTAAACTACAAAATTCAAGCAGGATAGCACCCACCACTCTCAAACTAGGATGGATGGCTTCATAATTGCTTATGATAAGGCACTGATATTCAGTATTTCTCCCATTTCTAAAGTTTTTTCAACTGTACACATAGCAGTGAAATTTCGCCACCTTAAAATTAATGGCAAACTTGTTGCAACTGGTACTGAGAATGCGATTTTGCAGATCTATACTACTGATCGGAATATAAAATTTCATTGTGAACACACTGAATAGGTATGACAGAATAACACAAAGCGTAACACAGAAAGTAGGCATAAAACTAGATATTCTAATTATCTAAAACTATCTTATCAGAAGGTTAATTTTTAGTTTGACAAGTGTGAGATTCATTCTCTATTTCTGTGCCCCACTGCATCTGAATCCCTGAATGATCTCTACAGAAAAAGCGTGAAGGAGCAAAAATGTAAGGCTATTTCAAGTCTATTTCAAGTACTGTAGGAGTTTGACAGTATTTCATTTTTCAACATATGCTAAAACACCGTGGGATGACTTTATAGCTTCTGCAGCTTCATGCAGATAAATATGGCTAGATAGGATCTGGATGTTTCATGCAGTTGGAAAGATGTAAGGAACAGCACCAGCAGGTTCCTTTCTGCAGGGAGGTCCTTATAGAGAACAGCAATGCATGAGTCCTCTGTAACTAGTTACAGCAGCTGGAATCCAAGCACAAAAGAGACCGCATCCAAACTTATTTGCTCAGTTCACAAAGAAAGGCTACACAGGATCTGAATTGTACTTTACTGTAGTAGGCTAGTTCAGCTGGGGCCAATACCTCAAACATTGGCAGATGATTAGTTTATAATGACTAACCGAAGAAGTTACATTTTTAATGGAAATTATTCAAAGCCAGGAGAAATAATGAGAAAGGAAAAAAGAATAAATTCCTGCTATGTGACCCAGTTCAAGCTTAACTCCGTATATGCTATTCCTGCACAGTGAACTTTTTGCTCCCATTTTGTCTCCTGTTCTTCTACTCTGTACAAGGCAACACTGTTGACCATTTCCAGCCAAGACATTTTCAATTTCCATGCTCCAAGGGCTATTTTATGTCTCCTCAGCTCAGCAGAAGGAAACATAGGCAACAGAAGATGGAATGTTTTTCTTCCCCTTTTACTACAGCTGCCATTTGGTCAAGTGAGGTGGCACGAATAGCACAATAAAATCACCAGCGCGAGACTTTATGTGTCCCACAACAGCATGCAAATTTTAATAATATCAGGCTGGCCATTTCCATCAGGGAAGCACTGTCCGGGCCTGGATTCTGGCTCTGGAAGTGGCCATCAGCAGATGTTCAGGGAGAGAGCATCAGAAAATATTTCCAGTGAGAGGCAACACTGTTTAAAAACCTCAAGTTGGAGGCTGTATCTGGACTATGATGTTTGAGAAGTATCAGTTCCCCTTCAAGCTCATTTATTCTTTTGGTTTCCATGAGACTCTTTTGCTGCCCTAGTGACAGGAAGGTAAATAAATATTATCTACTTTTAGCAGGCAGAAGAAAATGTGTTATATAATGTGTGCCAGATGTTGTGAAAAGTTAGCAATTAACAGTCCTAGCAGTGGTCTGTGTGCTACCTGTGTATCCCTTTCTTTCTTAAAGATCTTAGCCTAGACAGATGGCATAAAATACTTCAGCAGAACAAGAAAAGTGTCTAGCCTGACAATTGGGTAAGGTGGGGTTTTTTTAACTTTATTTTATTTTATTTTATTTTATATAGGAGTGGGTGAATGTTTTTTTCTTCTATTTTTATGCATTAAGCCTTCTGGTTCCCAATATCTGACATACTACTAGTGAAAAACACTTCCCTGTTTTTCTCTTACTTTCTCAGTACATTACCTTTCCCACAGATAATAGTTAAACAATCATTTTTTTTAAGCATAAGAAGACATATTGCTTTACAGGCCAGAAAACATTGCCATCTTCATTACAGCCCAATTAGATCATTAGTAAAGTGAAGATACTATTATTTTCCTATTGCTTAGTCATAAAATAAGTTCTAAGGTATAAATAATTCAAATACTAGAATTTACGCTACGCTGGAAATCAGGTTTCAGTGCATTTAATCTTTCTACCCTTGAACAGCAACTCTCACTTTCAACGAATTCAGAGAGAGACTTCTGGGTTCTAAATGACAAAAAGATTTAGGTAGGATAGAGTATTTTGTGCTCATATGAGGAGAGTTATGCAAACATGCGCAGATTATATCCAACTAACAGCACTTTTCACATTAATTAAATTTCCTTCTTTATGCACCAAACTATATTTTCAACTTGAGCATTTTAAAAATAAAAAAGTTACTTCATTTATCCAAGCAGTAATGTGTATCCAAAGGAAAGCACGAAATCTATCGTTCATGTATTAGTTTTACTGCTCTTTGAGGTACCGTAAGACTTCCTACTTTTCCTTTCAGTGAGAAAATAGGTGAACATATACATCTAATTAAAACATTTGAAAGGACTTGCTACAGTTTTCCCAAGCATATGAATCTTCTGGGAAGGACAAAACTTGCAAAGTTTAAGCTCTAGAGATGCAACTTTCCGAAATGCATTAGCATGTGATAAAAGGGGGCAAGAACAGAAAATTTTTATACTTGCTACATAACCTGTGCCACCTGCTCTCATATAAAAGTGCTCAGTTTTCTTCTGCACCACTTCACAAGTTTTACGTGAGTAGAATCTTTTCAATACATCTGAGGATTAATTAATACTGCCAGTTTACATCTAAAGCACAACACATAATATTTATAATTGTGCACTAGAGGTCGATCACTTTTTAGAAAGAAAATCTATCCTAAAAACCTGCACAGTGTTCCTAACTGTAGCAGTACTGAAGAAAAATGCCAACGGGTATGATAGTTGCCGGCAATTGCTTGTATTCAGCCTTGCACATGATAGTTAATGACAACCATAACTGTAAACTACATTGCAAGAATAATTGCAACTTACAAATGGATTTAGAGAAAACATAAATAAGTATCAGAATGTATATATCCAGCTAAGCAACAAAATAATGACTGGTGTCTTCATTACACATATATTTGCTCAATAGAATTCAGAATTGCAAATGAAACCAAAACTCATTATATTTTATTAGACAGGCAATCAAGTCTCCCACTTTGGAAAGAAATAAAAGATGTTTGCAATTGGTGCTCTTCACAACACTCACAACAGCCTCAGCAGGAGTCTCTCACCAGTGGCAGAAAAATAACAGTAGATAAGTTCTAAACTGATTAACACGTTGATGCCTTCCCCGTTACACACACAAGAAATCTTCATTCTGCAAAGGGTGACTTTAAAAAAATTATATAATGGTTCATTCATTTTGTGAGTATCAGTGGCCATTTTGTCACCTCATTAGAATTATGGTTTTGAACACAATAAAAGGAATGAAAATTTATTTTCAGCACATGCAGCCTACTTGAACTCCACCTATTTTAGTCACTTGTGCTGTTAATCAGCAGCACAGATCCCCACTATGATAACAAGACCAAGTTCCTGACTCTTGACAAACAAGAAATGGAACAGAAAACAGAGCGTTAGTAAACCAAAGGTGACAGCCATAATACAGAAAACAAAACAGACCATCACAAAACCACCTTGCTTTATAGAAAGAGCTGAACACAAACTTTTGATGTTCAACTTCCCTGTAGTAACTGTGTACAAGTGATCAGAAGCCAAAGTAGAAGAGATTGTTCTAAAGTGAAAATTAGCAAATCAAAAAAAGGAGTCTGCAGGAGTGCTAACTTAAAGCAAGTATATTATTCAGTGCTTTGGAAGAAAGCATAAGCATTCAGAAATTCCAACACAAGAACCAAGCTATCAATGTGTAAGAAGCCTAACCTTATAATCTTTCACATGCAAAGGTTGATTTCTAAAATAAAAATTTAAAAATATTTTCATTACCTTGTAGAGTTTGGTCCTAAATATTCCTCTCAGATAACATACTACTGGAATGAAGCAAAGCCACATGCTAAGAATAGCAGAAACAAAACACCGAGGATGAGAAATAATACACATACTTAAGCACAACTCAAAAAGCCTCTTATCATAGGCTTTTGTGTCTAAACTGAATTTGCACTATACATTCTCAGTGATCTTGGCTTAAAGGATACTTTTGAAACAAAAAAGTTCCTAGTGTTGACTTTTTTTGTAAACAAAATCTTTAAAGCTCACCTCAATTTAATTAATCTGCATAGCTTTCTAGTCTACAAAAAGTTAGATACCGTAGGTTCAATTACTTTTCCATGCCAGGAGCAAAAATTAATATATAAATTAATAAAGAGATAAGTTCTCTGCTCTGCTAAAGAAATAAATGTGCAATGAATCCAGGGCAATTTAAAACATTTACACCCTAAATAAACTTTCAGCAGTCACCCTAGTAAGTTCTTAAATTGCCAGGTGGCAATGCATCTGGCTGGACACGTCTTTTCATCTAGAAAAAAGGATGCAGAGTGCATATTTTCCGTATGCCTTTTAACAGCACCATCTTAATTTGTTGAGAATGTCTTTACAGGTTCTTTGGTGCTAGACTGTATACTGGAACGCCAGGAAGTTACCCCAGTCAGTGCACTTTGTTAGCATGTAGGTATAATGCTTTTAAATCCCAAGCTGGTCAATAATATCCGCACTTGATTATAGCACTCTTTAACCATAAACAGAACGGTCAACACATCACCTGAAAGAGGTAACAGGACATGCAAGAGTTTGAAAGGCCTTCCAAGTCCTTAGCTGCTCATAACCTTAAATAAAGACTTACTCACTGAACAGAGATTGAGAGATCGATCTGCGGGGAAATGGTCTCTGAGTACATAATTAAGAAACTATCACAGTGTATGTGTGCAAAGGGAGCAATTTAAACAGGTGTTTTCCACCTTAAAATGGCAAATGCTACAGCCGAAGACTTTATCACATATAACCACCTTGCTACAACCTTGGGATCCTGAGCCACATTAGAGGAGTGTTGCCAGTAGGTTGAAGGGGTGATTTTTCCCCATTACTCAGCACAGATGAAGCCACACCTGGAGTACTGGGTCCAGTGTTTGGCTCCTCAGCATAAGGACATACTGGAGAGAGTCCCACAAATGGTCATGAAGATGATTAAGGGACTGGAGAATCACTCCTGGGAGGAAAGCTGAGAGAGCTGTGACTTTTCAGCTTAGAGAAAGCGGCTCAGAGTAGATCTCATTAATATGTACAAATATCTGAAGGGATGGCACAAAGAAGACGGAGCCAGTTTTTCAGAGGTGCCCAGTGACATGGCCAGAGGCAACAGACACAGACTGATACACAGGAGGTTCCCTCTGAGCATCAGGAAACACATTTTTACCATAAAGATGACACCATTGGCACAGGTTGCCCTAAGAGGTCGTGGCATCTCCCTCTCTTAGAGTTCCTCAAAAGCCATTTGGACATGATCCTGGGCTCTAGGTGTCCCTGAGTGAGCAGGTAGGTTGGACATGATGACCTCCAGAGATCCTTGCCAACCTCAACCATACTGTAATTTTGTGAACAAAGCTAGCTCACCAGTTAGTCTGAACTCAAAGAAAATCACTTACTTCTGAGTGCCCACACAGAGTGGGTGTTTAACAAATGTGGCACAACAAATTCCTTTTAAATTCACACTTTCAATGATTCAGGTTATCATGTTTATGTGTGCGCACGCAGAAAAACCCTAAGAAACAATATTTTCATATTTTGGGGATGTGTTTTCTGTACTCTTTTTTTTTAAAAAAAAAAAAAAAAAAGAAAAAAACCTCATTCTCTACAAATATAGCAGTAGTAAATCCTGTGCATCAGCAGCTGTCTGCTCTGTAGAAGAGGCCTTTACCACTTAACCTGTAGGACTATACCTTTTGCCAAAAGCAGTAGAAAATTGAGAGACTGGCACTGCATCAAGCTGACCCTGTGCTGGGAATTCATTTCCAGGAGTCCATTCTTTCCCCTCATGCTACTGTAACAGATTTCAGGCTTTCCTTCTGCAAGGACTGTTACTTCTGCAAAGGTGGTACGCAGTTACACTTGGGTGGTTCATTAGGTTACTTCATTTTAGAGATAAAAATGAAAAAAAACACATTCAGATCAAAGCATAACAAAATATTTCCTTTTATCTGAAAGTTTAATTAGATTTTTAACTACACCAGAATATTTATTCCACAAATTTGGGTAGCAGAGCAGTTTAGTACTTTCATTTTAAAAACATCAATTAGCATGTGATCTTATTTACTTTATAAAAATATTTCCTATTTCAAGTTATAAGCTACATACAGGAATTTACAGAAAACCAACATGAAAGGAACATGCTAGAAAATGCAAAAGATCATCAGCAAAGACATTAACCTAGTTTGTCATAAAATGTTGCAATATGAATTAAACAAAATCACAGTAAATACTCCTTATTTTCTATCCTTTTTTATTTAAAATGGGTATACATGTAAATTAAATACCTTCATTATTTAAAAATGTAAACCTAATTTTCAAGTTGAAATCATTCCTGTAGCTTTTTCCCTTTATAAGTGAATAAAAATTTCCTAATTTATTTTAAATGACAAGAAGGCCAATGCACATAACTAAAATCATTATCACTATTTCAAATTTAAGACTACTCTAGGAGAAGGGACATCATATTTAGGGGGATTCCAAGTTGTCAACAGTGCCTTATTTTTCACAGCTAGGTCTTTGCCAAGCCATTTAAAAGCAAGCTTGCTATTTTGCACATCACTGACGCCTACCCATCCTTCACGTTTCACTCCACTACTGCCCTTTTGTGTTATACATCAAAGCACAGACCTCCTAAATAGCATGATGGAAAAAAAAAAAAAGAGACGCTGCTATGTTACTTACATTCCATCACACTGTTACTCCTTGCTTTAACTTGTCATTCTCTTTGAATCCCCTATTGATGTGACACGCTGGGACGTGGATATACTACAGATGCAGCACGATACATCAGGAGTATATGGCTCCACTTTCAACAGAAAAATGCTTTTAGAAGATATCCAAGTTCATCGAGTCAATGTTTAGCACTAGGAGGTTGCTTTAACACTGTTTTTTTTAACTTTCTCATGCTAGAGTGGTGTTGACATTTTCCCCGCACCCTTGGTTTTGAAGTTAAGTACCATGTTGTTAAAGGCTCTTAGGTGTAGGCACTGGGCTAAAGTAAAATAAACCTCTGCTAAAATCTTAGTGCTGCATGCTAGATTGTCCTTTTCATTCTGCCTCCTTGTAGTCAAAACCAGTATTTGAATTAGTTTTATGAATTTTATGAGTTAATTTTAACAAATTCTGACAATTTGTTGATTTGACAAATAACTGAAAACAGCCTTGTAGATGTGAGAAACCACAGCAAACCAACAAGGATAAAGCAGTACAAAGAGATAAAAGGACAGAGAACAAAATAAAAATAATCCAATAGGTTTAGACAATAAGAATACATAATGAAGGATTTTAAAAACACACTGTTGGCAGAAAATCCTCATAGCTGGTAGACATTTCATCGTGACTAGATCTGACAACCATCTTGAACTTCTGACACCTGACAAGTTAATTGAGTCATTTGCAACCCATTACCAGCTCCAGCTACTCTAATTTTTGAAGAGAAAATACCTGTCCTCAAGCAAATCTTTCTATGACTCTAGAATACTGAATATAGTAGCTTGTGGATGATGAATAGCCTTCAGGAGATTTTACTGTGGCTGTGTTTCTGGAAGAAGAGGACGTAATTATCTGCAGAAATAGAGAGAAGGAAAGAAACTCTAGAAAATAACAATTCCATGAGCACATAACACTGGCATAGAGTGACAATCCTGTCTATCCATTCCTGCCTCCTTCACCTCCTGCTAGCTCTTAGCTGGAATTATGTCTCCCAGCCCGCAGAGGATAGGGGCAGTACAAGGGCAGCATAGTGGGAGCAGGAAATGATTGCCAGCTCAGTAGAAAGCAGATGAACAGGACAGCTTGTTTGGCAGCAGGGTAACTTTGTGCTCTCTTAAAATGTGCATGGAACTAAGCTGTTAATACTTACATTGCTGCCGGAGCTAAAAAGTACTATTTTGTTTTATAGTCCACTTCATATAACAACCTTGGAAGTGTATTCAGATATACTACTCTAAGTCCTTGACTGGAGGTTGTGGCCAAACCTAAACAAAAGCCCAACTCGGCACCTATATTCCTGTGCCTTCCTGCTGCTTCATTTCCAAATCAAGGTCATTCTTTGCAGTACGTATATTTATCTCAAATAAGTTTAGCTGCTGTTGTTATCTTTTCAAGTGACAGTCCAAAAAGATCATCCCAAGTATTTGCGTTACTCTATGAAGTATTGTAAAATTTGTTACTCATATAAAGAACATCATAGGCATTCACACTGAACGATAAGCAAACAGCAAGGAAACATACATATCTTTGAAAAGTAGTATTAATTTTGCCAATTCAAATAACTGAGGACAAATCTCGCTTCCATTTTCTTAAAAAGATTGTCTCTCAAAGAATAGACTAGAATAGACTAGACTAAAATAGAACAGAACAGAATATGGATTTATGCTAAGTTTATATCACTCGAGATTATGGAAGAAATTTGTAAAACATCATCTAGTCTACATCAAAAAAATGACACTGATTTTAGGTACTATCTCATAATTTTTCCAATTTTTGCAATACTGCATTGCTATGATCCCAAATCTTTTACGATGTTACATCATTTCTACTTTTGTATTTATTAGACTGGAATTTCTAAATTCCTAACACGTTATGGCATGTCTCTATCTCCACTTCTGTTTGGAAACTTTTATTAAAAATTATTTCACACAAAAGTAGATAATGTTTTAAAAACTGTATTTGAATGACATTCTAAAATGTAGAGACTAAAAGATGTATGAGCAATGGGAAAAGTAGCTGGACATGAAAAAAATACAGCAACATAAAAAGAATTCAAGATTAGAAGAACAAGCACTGTATGAAACACAAAGACAGAATAAATTACAACCTTGGCCTCGAATTTGACTAAAATATTAAATTTACTTTTAAAACTGTCATATAGTTTCTATCAAAATTACACATTATTCCAGCTCTAGAAACCTGAGTAATCAAGTTAAGGGTGGCAAGATTAGCACATAAACCTCAAAAATTCCAGGGTGTAGATAGAAGAAACTGCTTTCTGTCCATGCTGATTCATATCAGTGAAGAGTCTAGAGCAGTTTGCTTTAAAAGCAGTTCAATAACCAAATGCAACATTCACAAAACTGCCAGATGAATGATAACTGCTTGATGCAGGAGGCCAGGGGTTTAACTCATCTCTGGGTTTCCATTAAATTCAACAACTAAATTTAGCACATCCACAAGACATATTTAAAAGGAAACATAAACACATCACCTTATTTGTGATATAGCTGAACAAAAGACAGAGATGTCTTAAAGCTGTGGATTATGAGAGATACTAAATAGCACTGTGTCATAATACCTTTAGTAAGTGTTAATGTAAGACACAGAAAATACGTACAGAGAATGAAGAACACATTTTTCTCCTGGGCCACATGTAAATACTTAAAACTAGGGAAAAGACACAGTAATGTCTTGGTGATTGTCAGAAGAACAGAGGAGGAATATTTCTCACCAGTAAATCACTGTTCTGTCTGCCAATAAGTAATCGGTTATTCCACACTACTACATCTCAGCTGCTCTCACTTGCCACCAAGATGTATCTCAACTTTGAAAAAAAGTCTCTAGATATAAAATTTTTACTGCTTCATAACTAATGCATTTTTTTCCTTAAGCTCTACTGCAGAGTTACTATTGAAGCTCAGTGTAAAAAAAATATTATTGCCCAAATTCTACCACAACACACTTTATGCAGAATGAAAATCAAAGTAGTCACTCAGGCCCTGTGATGATGACAGATAATAGTGCAGAGGCAGAAAGAGGGATCCTTTGGGATGGGACAGGTAAGGAGGACAGACAGCATCTGGTATCCTGCCACAGCGATGCTCTCTGGAGTGATCAAATTTCATCCAGAGCTCAAAATGAGAGGCAAAAAAATCCCAAATGACCTCTCTTCAGAAGCAACTTGTATACAACATCACAGTTAAAACCTTTCTTTTCAGAGCTGCCAGGCTTGCTCCAAGCTATGGAGCAGCAAAACTAGTTGCTTAGGCAAAAGGATAAAAAAAAAGATAAATTAAGCCTAACATACAGTGAAAAGAGAAGTAAAAAATTCTGGCAAATCAAACAAAAAAAAAGGAAGAGTTGACATTTGTAGTCTAAACTTTCCTAGATTTTCTCACATTTTTAATACAAGCATAAAGTTGTAATCAGGTTTCAATTAATATTATTGATAATGTATTATTCATATTAATTACTATAATCATGGCCATAATGAAACAAAGAAAATTAATAAGTTTCATGGTGATATTGTTACATTTAAAAATCTAGGCTATTTATGATCAAAAGTTTGCCAGATCTATATTCCAAATCGCGTGCATCCAAAAGTTATATGAGCTTTTTTACCTCAACCATTCAGTCTGTGTCAGGCTTTTCCAAGCTACAGCAATAATAGCACACACACACAGTTTCCTAATTTTTCTAATTATCAGCATAATTTGCAGATTTAGAAGCACACGAGTTCAGGCAACAGCATCTTTTCATTTCATTTATTTTTAATTGAATTTTTCAAAGTATATCCCATCTATCGCTTTTGATTTAGGATTAGTATCTTTGTGTAATATCAGGAACAATTGCTCTTCTGTTATTACTCTAATATAGAAATTAAGCAAAACTAATTAAGCAAAACATTAAACAAAATTAAACTATAGAGTAACATTCTCAAGTTGTATAAATAGTCTTAAAAAGGAAAATACATAGTGGAGTATATATTGCTATATGACAAACAAACCATATGTTTCATGATACTAGGGAAACAGGTTGAAATTTTCCACTCCTCCTGAGGCCTATAAAATTGTACTTGGGTAGAACTGCCCTCCAGACTCAGGTAGTTCTTTGATATCCTCTGCCCTACAGCACTATTTATTTTAGAGCTGAATTACTTTAACATTAAGGACAAACTAGCAGAGAAGCTTGAATGCAAGAGTTCTCTAGGGAACCACACCTGTTTCCGATTGATTTAGAAAATCCATATTTGTTATCCTTAATTTTATTCCCCCCTGAAAAGGTATCATTACAAAATATTTCTCAATTTTAGCAAGGTCTAAATGTTAGAACCACAATTACTGTGAAAGATTACTTTTATTAACCTTCTTCCTATGAATTTTATTTGACATTAGCGCAAGCTAAGATTAGATTAACAAAATTTAGGATGGAAATGGTGTTTGCCAATATAGAGGTTAGACAAATAGGAGGTCATGTCTCCTAACTAGCTACTGTGACTAGGGAACAAGACTTATGATACAAGGTTTCATGAAAATATCATTTCTGTCCTCAGCTATGGTCAAATAAATAAATCCAGAAGAAAAACAGTGAAAGCATTCTCCTTGTTCCACAGCTGAGGGAGGGGGTAAGACAGAAGGCTTAAAAATTCCTAAGTAGCATGGATAAAGTAAATAGGACGACCTAAGCTCACCATACTTTCAACCACTATAAGCACACTTTTTAAAAAAATACTCTTAAAAAAATAGAAATTAGTGCCCAAGAATGTGAAATAATCTTTAATTTAGGACTCCCTGTGCTGAAAGTTCCTGAAGGCTGGCAAAGCATACTACAGAAGTGTGACTATATGCTTGCTTTATTCTTTTCACAGAACCACAGAATTGTTTGGGTTAGAAGGGACCTTCAAAGCTCATCTACTCCAACGCCCCTGCAATGAGCAGGGACATCTTCAACTAGATCACGTTGCCCAGAACCGCATCCAGCCTGCCCCTGAATGTCTCCACGGATGACGCATCCACCACCTCTCTGGGCAACCTGTGCCAGTGTTTCACCACCCTCAATGTAAAAAATTTCTTCCTCACTTCCAGCCTGAATCTCCCCTCTTTTAGTTTAAAACCATCACCCCTCATCCTATTGCAACAGGCCCTGCTAAAAAGCCTTCCCCATCTTTCTTACTAGGTCCCTTTTAAGTACTGAAACGCCACAATAAGGTCTCCCCAGAGTCTTTTCTTCTCCAGGCTGAATAACCCCAACTGTCTCAAACTTTCCTCACAGGAGAGGTGTTCCATACCTCTGATCGCTTTTGTACTCTTTTAGGTAACTGCTAAAGGCAAAGAGGGGCTGTATGGATCCTGTGTGGCCTAGAACAGCTCTTATCAGGTTCACTGGCAGGTAGCAACGTTCCACAGTTAAAAATAGGACCAAGGTTACACAGAAATAAATAGAAGCCAAAATTAGATACGGAAGTTACATGTGATATTCAGTTCCAGTTATTATTTCTCTGTAGGATATAGTTATGGATGTTCAGCTGGATACAAGTATTGCAGTGAAGGGATATATATTTTAATTCGAAGAAATAGTTAATAGGGTGACTACGGTATTTTGGAAATAATCCTAAATTCTTTGTCTATAATGCAAACACTGCAGAAGAATCCTGTGACAAGTTTGACTGAAGGCATATTCTTCATAAAGAATGTAGCTATGATAGGTATCCAGCAGACACAAAAGCCAATAGCTATTCAGTTCACACTAACTTAACTACCCACATTTGATCAGATCCCTAGACTTGACAGTTTATATTGACTATAATGGAAGCTTAAATAACTAATACATGTATAGACACCTACATGCAGACATCTACACATAGGTGTCTTACTCTGTAGCTGAATCATGCCACACATAATCCAAATGTGCCATGACTATTTTTATTGAAGTAATGCATATTACAATGCTTTTATGATTTTATTCTCTTTCAGCCAGACTTTGATAGCTGACCCCATTTAGCTTTCCAGTTAATAGCTGTTTGATGATTTGCCAAAACCAAAATCGTGTGTACGGATTGCTCTTTGCTGAATCAATTGATTCAGGACTTATTTTCGAGATCATGTCTGTCCCATTTTAAGATGTTCTGCTCTTTTTAATAATGACAGTCAAAAATACAAGTCTTGTTAGAAAAATCACTTCTCTCCTGGTATTCCAGTCCGCACTTGTCTGAAAACTTGCTGCTACTATTCATTTTTTTAGTTAGAACCAATAAATCTCACACTTCATCCAATTTTTATTTTTAGATAAGATTTTCAAAGAGACCAAAAGGATTAGAGTTCTCAGCTCTTATTATCAGTCGCTGGGAATTGGGCTTTTAACTCTTTGAAGCTTCTTATCTTACTCCTGTAAGCTTTCAGATTCTGTAGCTCTGACTCAATACAGACAGCAGGTAATCACTGACACAAAGCATGCTTTAAAGGACTGTTTTTAACTCCAGGACCTACTTACCTGACCATAACCAAAGCTGATGCCTGTATCATTACAAGCTTGCTAGCCAGTATTATTATTCCTTAACAAATAACTTCAAATGTCAGCCTGTTCTTTCAGGTTGCTTCTAAAAATAAATTAAATGGGCCAGCAACAATTCTCTGACCCTGGTATTGATTAGCACAGCACGGCTCACATCCATTTGGCAGACTTCTCTCACTCTACTCCTATCTCCTCACCCTTCAAAACTGAACAGCTGCATCCTACTTGCTTCTCTGCATTGGTCTCTGGCCCATGATATTTCCCTAGGCCTTGCCTGGCACTAATTTAACATTCCAAACTCCACCATGGATGTAAACATGCTAGGAATTCAGCAGTATGGATGATCATATATCTGCTCAGGTCCAAATTCTGACAATTATTAGTTATTAACAAAGACATAACCTCATGCGCCAATAGCATGATGCAGTTTGGGTGACAGGTTTTTTTGTCTGGAACTGTAAGGAGTAGATTTCTTGATGGGTACATTTCACTGAAGGTTTTTTTTATTTTCCCAAAGCAATGATATTCCCTTGGGATGTAGCTTTCTCTGTCCCTTCTTAGCCTGAAGATGTAATGACATTCTCTGAAAATGGAGAAATTACTCAAAAAATCACTTAGTCATCTCTTCAGTGTGGCGAGCTCTCTCTGCCAAGAGTTGGCAGTGTGAGTTTCCAAAGACAGCCTTAACAAGCCCCTTAACAAAAATATTTTGAGAGGTGTCTATTTAAATCACCTTCACAGTACATCTAAGTGTCAAAGTAAAAAGGCAAAGACTACAGTCTCAACTTTCTGGAAGTTTAACTACAACTTTGAGACAGGTGCCCAAATCCAGAAAAGAGAGAGAGTTTAGAATGTTGCTTCCTCTCCACTCCCAGTTACTGCTGTGTATTTCCAGTCTTGGTGCCTTGCAGGCTCTGAAGAGCCTCATTTCTATCAAGTGCTTAACTCTTCCTGTTCCTTGTTCAGAAAATTCTGTTTCTTAAACCAAAATTGCTTAGCAAAATAATTCATACGCATTGCTGGCAGAGGTGGTCCTAACAGTAACAAAGTTCTTCTTTGGATCTGGTCCTCAACATTTTTGCTGCCTCTTCCTGCCTAATTCAGATATCATTTCCACTTTTTGTATGACATTCTCAATCTCAGTCCCTTCATATTTCTCTGGTTTTGGTTCTCTCATTTTGAAAACATCACTTGTTCCTTAAACAATATGCTTCTTTCCCTCATGTTCTCCATTTCACCTCTTTTCTTCTGTCATTTTTTTGGGGGAAAGGTGTTCCTTGTCTTAGGTCTGTTATCTGTCTCTTTTGCCATGCATTAAAAAAATCACCTGTTGCCTCATTATATTCTGATTTTATCCTTCACCTCTTCTAGATACCCAAATCATGTATTTTCTGTGTGAGCTCTTCCTTATGCAAACCACCATTTTACTGTAATGCTCCCAGGCAGGGCAAAAAGAGCTGGAAGTGGAGCCTCCCTGCTCTGTCCCTTGGGAGCTGCTGTTAAGCTGAGATCCTGGGCCATAACCTGAACTGCACCGCAGCTGTGCTGCCAACATATGAATGCTTGGGCATGCACCCTATTGATCCAGACCCTGACCCAGACCTTCAGACTTAATATCCCAGCCTGATCTCAGGCTTTCTCATCACTATGGCCTTGATCAGTGGCCTGGACTTTCAGCTAAACTTGGCTTAAGTTCACCAGATCTGCCCTGCTTGCCTCACTCAGGTATAGTGGGACTGGCTCCTTGTCAATGACGTTACTGCCCCTGCCAGCCTTGTTGCCATCCTGAGATTCTGGCTCACTATTCTTTAGAGAGCAGTCTGCTTTTGCTGTTCCCTGGCAGATTCTTTCTGAGCCATTTCTCACTCAGACTTTTATTTCTGCTGAAACTTTGCTTTTATCATCTAAGAGACAAATACATTCAAAAAGCTCTTGCTTCTTAACTACTTTATTTAGATAGTGTGTATTAATCTTACCCTTTATGATAGAAGCAGGTCTGGGTTTTGCAATCATGCAATCAAATTTTTTTTTTTCTTTTCTTTCTTAGCAACCTTTCAGGAAATATGAAGATTGTAATCACTTCCATTTATTAATAGGCATCTCCTGAGTCTAGCAATTTCCTTCTTAGCATTTCCTAGTGCTTTCCTTATTTCACATGCCTTTTCTAAAGAAGTTTTCTTCTTCAAAGCTATAGTTTCTATTCTTACATTGAAAACATGTCTTTCCAGCTTTCCTTCAATACTTTTACTACTTCCTCCTGGTTTAGTTCTACTGACTCCATGGAGACAAAAAATTGAACACAGACATAACCGGGGAAAATCCTAGTCTTCAGTTGTCATCTTGATTTACTACTACTTAAAAGTTATTTCCTATCTGCCTGCACTTATAATTCAAATATGAAGACATATATGAGATCTGGACTTTGTATGAACTGTTCAGTCTTTTAATACTTTTAGAAATACTGTTTTGTCTCTTATTTTCTACATTTTTCCATATTTTCACCATTTCAGTTCTATTTCAACATCTCCTTATTCCTTTTAACATCCTTTCAAAAGACTGAAGGGTCAACAACTTGTTTTGTTGCAAAAGCCATGTAATTGTCATACTCCTCTATTGTTGTTATATGGGTTTTCACCAAAGAGTTTACGAATAAAAATGGAAACATTAAATCAAATCATCTAATTGTTTACTCCACCTGAAAGCTTTGATGGCTCTCTAAAGCCCATCCTGACCATTAACATACAGTAACATGTTATTCTTCTCCATAAGTTAATTATGAAGAATGCAGAATACTTCAGAAAAATTAAATTAAGTTAGAAAATACATGTAGTTTTATTCTTTAATACAAGTTCTTTCTTTCACAATACAAAGGTTGCATAAAAAAATACTCCACTAATTAGTCCCTTGGAGTATGTCTTTATTGAGAACATTTACTGTCAATGATTCAATCTTTTTATGAAAGAATTTATACTGTTATGATCTTCATTTGTGTAAAACCCTTTGCTCTGAGTCATTCAGCTGATGGCTACTTTCCAAAATACTGGAATTACTCATCACAAATCTACTGCAGTGACAGAAATATAAGTTTTGAATAATGGATTTAAGAAGTCTATATCACATTTTGGCTCATAAGATGTATTACCGCAAAATAGACATTTAATATATATGCACAGTGCAGCAAACTTCCAGAACTCAACAACAGAGTGACACATGACATGAGAAATTTAAGGTTTTCTTTAATTTTGGAAGTCAGTTGGGAGCCAGTTTAGGAAACATTGGTCTTATCATCACAGAAATATAACCTTTAACACCAGAATTATTATTACATTCAAAGGGGATGTCAATTGAAAGCTTTCATCTATTTTTCAGAGCAATGAATAAACCTGGTGATAAATTAGAGGTTTCCTTGATAAGGAAAAGTAACAAAGGTTGTGATATCATCTTTCCATCTTCTCCCCTTCTTCTTCCTCCTTTTTATATTCCAACTTTCTACCAGGTTCTGCATATTCAGTACATGCCAAACGAAGGCAAGGGAAGGCAACCCTTAACATCCCCACCCAAAGAAGTCTCATCTTCCTCAACTCCAAGCAGAAATTATATATTGTTTTCCAAATACAGTAAGGGTAGAAGGAACTGGAAGAAATTCTGATAGACCGGCAGCAAAATTTTGAGGCTTTCATTAGTAGGAGTGGGCCTGAGGAGTGGAACAGGGTTACTGCTAATACTCTTACTGCTTTTTGTGTTCTTCAGAATTCAGCAGGGCAGAACTAGGCAGCAATCTTAAATTCCCATAAATTTGTCATTAATTCACAACAAAGCACAGAGCAAAGTTCATCATGAGAATTAGTGGCCTTATCACTATGATGAATTTGTCTCTCAAGCTTTTTAATATAAGAGAATTTTACTGACTCTGGGTGGGGGGTAGGGGAGAGAACAGAAGACAGAACAGTAAGAATTTTTTTTCCAAGGGCAGAGAAAAATACAAAAGCTATTGGTAAAATGTTCATATTTTCAATTTGTCTTAAATAGATAGCCATGGATCTCACCTGCAAACCATATGGTGGCAATCATGAAGAGACAGCTCATGCTGCCATCTTCACATCTTTTTATTTCATTAGCATAACGGGAGATGTACATTTCTGGCAACATGACTAGTGAAATATATTCTAGATCAGAACTTCACTGCTATTCTGGCCAGTACAATTAGTACTGTTCCCTTTTTTTTCATTATGCTTTTTGTATTTGAGCAGTAAAATAACTAGAAAATTATCATATAGTGAGACTCCCCATTCTAGTAAGAGATCTAGATACTCTTGTTTAAGTGGGTGTGTTCAACCTTCTTCCAATTCTCCTCCCTATTCCACCACAGGAAGGGCAAGCAACTGTGTGGTACTTAATGCCAAATGAGGTTAAATCATGACATTGAGGATTTGTTAAAGATTTAATTTAAATATTTTTTTCAATCTACATATGCCAAATACAATAGGAACCCCCCTGCAGTACCACAGGTTTTAGTCATGCATTATTATAAAATCAGGTAAAAATTCACAAGAATGTTGTAAAAAAGACAGGGATTCAGCAATTTTGAATTTAAAAAGTAATTTCTATGATTTCAAGTCATGAATAGTCTCTCACTGTACAACAAAGAACCTGTCTACACTGCAGAAATAAGACAAATATAAACTCATTACTTTTCTCTGGCCTTTGGAGGACTTACGTATCTGAGGAGTTTTTTAATATAGGCTTACAAGCACTGTCATAAATTATTCAGAGTTTGATTTCATATTGGATTTGTTCCACAATGCAGTGATCAATCTGTGCTACTTTCAAAAATGAGGCTGGGTGTTTGATGAAATACAGAAGTTAATAAATTCTGGTTTAATTGTCTATATTCTGTCACTGTTGGTCAGACAACGGGTCAAACATCCGCTTTATTAGTGCAGACCATAATCACTGTTTTGCTGCATATTCAAGACTCAGTTTCTCAGTTCATTTTTATTTTTTATTTAATGAACTACAGAAGACCTTTCATATGTATTGATGATTCTGTAACTCCATTTGCTTACAGGTTTTGCAAGGGATTTCACCATTAGTAGGTAATTACCACTAACTTGTTTTCTGCCATATTGTTCCTCTGCTCTCACTGCAGTCATAGAAAGGCACTTCTTTTGACACCTTCTTCACTTGCACAACTGTTTTGATATTAGGTATCTTGCTAATTTTTAATGGATTAAGAACAGTCAATTTTGCTCAGGAGATGGTTTGCCCATAGAGCAGTATGGTCAAAAAAAAAAAATAAATGACTGTGCCCTCCAGCTAAGAATAAATGGCATCTCATGTAGCTGAAGGAAATGTGTCAGTACTGTTAAAAAAGAATAAGGAAAACTTTTCAGTAAGTGCACATAGGCAAAAAAAATCCCTATCAGTTTTAATGAGATGTGGTAAAATACACCAACATTTCTCTTCTTAAATACTTGTAGATTTCTCTATTTGTTTTCCAATATAGTTACAATCTTATTATTTTTAATTTTTTACTAGATTCTTTTCAATCCTACCTTCATACTCCTTTTTTTACTGTTGCTGTACTAAGCTTGCCCTCCATTGTCATTTTCTGACCAGTCTTTCCAAAACTTGCATTACTTGAAATTGATTATGGCATTCTGGAAATAGACATTCAACATTTGAAAAAAGGAGGACAGGACAAGATAGGATACAATAGGATAAATTCAGTTGGAAGGGACCAACAAACATCATCTTGTCCAACTGTCAATAGTGTGCAACTATACCATGCAACTTAACAGAAAGTTGCCAGTTAAGCTTCTAATATCTTTAAATTTGGAGATTACTCTAAACCACAGTTAATATTTACATTGAAAACTGCAGGTAAAAACTTCTTTTTTCTATTAGTGTATATTAAACTTTTAAAGGAAACACCATATATTGACATGAGAACAATATTTCTTTCACCTCAGGAATAAATGCAGCCCATCTGAATGAGTAAGCTCCATATTTGCACATGAGTATCACATGGAAGTGACTGAATTTAGTACAGGGTATAGACTTCTTTATCCCTTCAAGTAAATCTGTATGTGACAGCATTGCTGAAATCCTGAACAGAAAAACAAACGTAATCTACTAGAAGCAACAGAATGACAGCATCTGGAAAGCAAGCAAAAATGTTCTTAAAAATAAAGGAGCATGAGGAAAAGTTCCTTTGGGAATTTGTGGTTTAGGTACTACTCAGCTCATACCAGCATAATCCTCACACACATTTATTTTGAAAAGATCTCAGAATTTACCATGTAGCATTTGTTGGATTTTAACCTCTATAAACTAAAGGAATTTTGTAGAGCTTTGTTTATGGAAGTGGATGGCAACTAATTCAAATAGAATACAAAAATATTCCATAGGTTTCTGTGGCAGCTGGGTGAAACCAAATGAAACTTCAAACCAGTCCAGTTCTACTGGAGGGACAGGGCTCATTTCAGTTAAATTGGTAGTATACGATCTCCCTGTGATACAGAAGGGCTTCAGAGAAACATTCATCAGAAAAACTAGCAACAAAAATTTGCTAGCAACAAAATTAGTTTTCAGGAGCTGTCTCCTATCCAGTATTCACACATAAACATTTTGCACAAATAATTAAAATGACCTGTGCAACTTAGGGCATATAAAAGCTACGAATCTTACCTTTAGCCTCAAAGTCTCTAAGCATTCCAGACTGACAGAAAATGTATGGATTCCCAAGATTTGCACTTGAGCCACTAACTTGATTATTTTTGCAGTTGTTTGTTGGTTGGGATTTTTAAGTAGAAAATTGCTGACAAAACCCTCCAGCCACTTTCATTTTATTCTAGATACAACCTTTACCTGCCTTTCCTCAATTCTTATTTACCTTGAACTATAACAAAAATGTTGACCAAGTTTGGGATATGTCTGTGATATATTTGTCTTTCAGGTATATTTTGAATTTATTTTTACACAGCTTAAAAGTGCTCATCTATTTTTAAAGTATAAATACACAGGTGCAGGCCTGATCCTATGCTGTCTTATTCCAAAAGAAGTCAGAACCTCTCTGAAAAAAAGAACCTCTCAGACAAAAGCTGTAGAACTTCCATCTGATGCTCTAGCCTTTTGCTTAAATCCTGGTGTGTAAGATAAGTAGTCTTTTCATTAACTTTCCTATTTTCCAGGAAGCTTCTTTATACTCCTGAGCCAACAGGACTCCTGTCCTCTGCCTTGGATATCATCCAAAGCATTCATTAACAATGATTGCTGAAGTTGGCTTAATACCTCAGTAAATAAAACAGTTATACTTGCTACTTCATATTGGCTGTCAGGCATCTTTTATGTTCCCAGACAACACTGAACCAATGTATCAGCAATAATATTTAGCTGCTACTTTGGAAGAGCTAAAACTGTGAATCTCTCTGCAGATCAACAGTTAATCAGGATGTTCTTACTTGCATGATAGTCTTAGCACTGTTTTTACTCTGATGTTTCACTGTGAGGTATCTATTTCCTGAGCAAAACAGACTGCATTTATTCCAATGAATTATTCTGTCTTCTGTTCTCTTACCACTCCATACAAATGAACTCACACACACTATTTTTTTCTATTAGCAGCAAAGAATAAGAAAGACGAACTGGTTTAGATTGCAAAGAAGAACCAGGGGATGATTTGTTTGTATTGACAAAAAGAACCATGAATCTTGAGTGTTTCTTTTATGTTAACTATGTGATTTATCAAGACTTGTCTATCAGGTCCTTTACTTTTACTGTAAACACTTGTTTTACATGTATACACTTCAGGCAATCATTTTAACTGAGATATGCCTAATGGCTCTTTGTAGTTTAGTTTTTCTTTTTCATTTTAAATTGAGTGGGGCTTTTCCCAGTTGCTCTGTGATGTTTTAAAATCAATTCATTAAAAGGTACATTTTCTCAAGCAACTGCTTTATATATGACTGGATTTGATCGAAGGATTTTTTTCAGCTGAACAGTAATGTGCTTCTACAGGAAGGAAGCTAGGAATGCTTTCCAGTTTGGAATCACAGACACATCATGCGTGTCAATGTTGACCTTTTCAACTGATTTCTAATAAAGCCTGAAAAGGAAAGACATGTAAGATAAGAAATGGAAAAACATACATCTGTGGAAAAATAGACCTTTCCTATCTGCCCAACCAGATCTGCATCTTCATCACTACTGCATCACTGAGAACAGACTTTAAATCCTAAATTGGCTGGAGTAAGATGCTCAGCATTCTCTGTCCAAAGACAAATGTAATTTCCCAGTAATTTTAGAAAGGGTGGAAACTGTAAGAATATTATGACTAGCTGGATGAGGAGAAATAGAGAAGGCTGAAGCAGAGCCAGTAGTCTTGATATTTTTAATATAATCACTGAAGACATATTTTTCATTAAAATCCCTGATAAGGGTAGGCATTTAACTCTCTTAGGTTCCTAAAGGAACCAGTGCAATCTTACTACTCTCGTAATCCATTTTACAGGTAATAAAGAAAGACTGACAAATCCCCTATTACAGGGATTATAAACAGTCAGTCTGCTACATATTTACTATGGAACAGCAACAAAGACACTTGCTGAGATCATTCAACATCTGCCAACTAGTTAAAACTAAATCACAGGAGACATTGGGGGATTTTAGCCTTTCAAGTAAGAATCTAAAATCTATGCAAAACAGTCTGTCTCACATTGCTTTTGTATTAGTTCTCACACCTCAACAGACTGTATTTTGCATTTTTTTTTCTATTCTTAAAAAAACCCACCACACACATCCCAAAACACTGACATAAATCTATATCAGAATCCATCTAATTCCTTCCTTGAACAAAAGAGAAGGGGTAGTCTAAACTGTGAATTCTGGCTTTCTACATCTTATCACTATCCCTCACTCCAAGAAGACAGGAAATATTTGAGTTAAGAGGATGTTTCCTGTAGGAAGAGGAAGGCAAAGGAAACCACACTGTACATGGATACTTGCAATTTTATCTGAATCAGAATAATTGACAAGCACATACTGTCTGAACAAAGATATGCTGCAGAAGGAAAACATAGCCTGTAGTTGACATTTATAACAACACTTTCAGATGGTCAGAAACACTATGTTCAGTCCTCAGCTAGTAAGGTGTTTCTGGCTACATCTGTCATCTCTTACAAATCACTGATTCAGACTGCCACATATTAAATTCTTTCAGAACATGTTCATGAATCAGTCAACCTGATATAACTCCTCCAGCCAGGCACTGTGCATCTATCTGCCTTCTTCATTTTTATCTCTTTCTGCACTGTTTACACTTGGAAAACTGACATCCGTTTTCCAGGGATGGTAAATCACTATTAGCATTGCAACTCAGCACGAGGGTAGATCTGGAAGAGCAGCAAAATCTTGCTAAAAAAGACATACTTACTGGAAAAAAAAATGCATATACTATTTTCAAACAACAAAATTCCTGCTTTGCAAAAAAAAAAGCAAACCTACTTAAACATTAAGTTTGGACATCACACTCAAATTGGTATATCCATGGCACCAGCTCATCAAAGAAAGAACTGAGTGTATCTGCAGAAGAAGGAATTTGTTCTGTAAGGTCACCTCAAACAACCCGTTATTGAGTTTCTGCCTTTACCATATAAAGCTTTGGAAAACTGAAAAAACCAACTCAGACACCTGTAAAATAACTTGACACAGAGTTTTCAGCTAAGCGTATAAAAATCTCATTCAGCTTCTTTCTTGCTGTCCTAGAGTTCAGCCAGTGGAGCACAGTGTCACTTTTTATCTTCTCTTTCTTCATCCTGTTCTGCAGGTAGGTTCTACCTCATTACATAAGCTCAACTATAGTCTGTGAAAGATTGTATTTGGCAGCTTATTCCAATCTATGCTTCTAGGACTGTATAAAGCAGCAATGCTCAAACTTTTTGGAAAGGTAATCCTACTTTGGTTGTCTGTCTTGGGCATGGTATCTTCTCTTCCTGACAGCTACATAGGTTTAACCTAATATGCAGCATGGTCCAGGAGTGCAAGATTTTGCAATTGTTAGCAGGGGCTAGAATCCTCCAGAGCTGAAGGGTGAGAAGAGGCTGTAATTACTGCCCATAGGTGTTTCCATTTTGCAGGAATTGTTAACTGTCAGCAATTAAAAACAGTTACTGCTACTGTGACAAATGGAAATATCTGCCTCTAGTAATGATAGCTGCTTGTAATTCTCTCTCCTGGACAAAAAGAACCGTTACTGTCTTGTCTGAGTACCGCTCTTAGGCTGTACTGCTAGAAATTCATCTTTGTGCTGTAGAAATATTGTCTATGAAAAGCATGGATTTCTTACTCGACCTAAAAGTGAAAAAAACCCAACCAAGCAACAAACAAAGCACACACACACACACACACACACAGAAAAATAGCCCTTGCCCTTAAATACTAGATCTAGTGAATTGTTTCACAGAAGATTAACTCACCAAAACCAGAACTTCAGTGCAATCTCAGCTTCGTAAATCCAACTCTAGCTCAGTAATTTGAGCCAAATTTTGCTAACAACCCTGATGAAGAAAGCACAATGTGGTTGGTGTTTTCTGCTATGCTGCACCTTAGCATTTAGGTCTATCAAAGACAATGCGAGGAATTTGAGCAAAAATGTCCCTGCAGCCTCATTGAGACAAAAGACCTGCACCCCAGTTTCTGTGGACAACCCAAACCAGTAACTGTTCTTATGGCCTTCTTAACACCTGATTATTTTTGTACATAATGGGACAGCTTTAAAAGGAGCAACTTACCTTTGGGTGTCATTTGAGCTCAGAATAAAATGGACTAGCTGAGTAGCCTGGTGAGAGAAGCAAAAGGCACCATCTCTACCATTTTGGAAATTATGCCTAAAGCCCCTTGGTAATCCAGCTCTTAATTTCCACCCTTCCGTTGTTCTTACCATGGAAATGTTCGCATTTGCTCTTAAAAACTACTCTAACAAAGCAACTATAAAAATCAAACAATTGAATTTCAGGTCAACAGAAATTTGTCACAATTCAGCCACCACTAACTTAGATTGTTGTAGCCACGCTGCCTTCATTATGTTTCACTTAAAGCAGTTTTCTATCCCAAATTTATGCACAGGATTCTAGGCTAACAATGTCCTGCCTTTAAATCTTAGGTTTGCATCTCCAGTAATCGTGTGTTCTACATAAGGTGATATAAACTTGGATTATGTTAAGGTACTCATATTCTTGACTACCAGAACCAGAAACCTCTCTAGAAATTACTGGAATCCCTGTCAGTAACACGGCCTTTCCATCATGGGTAAATATATCACAGGGTAGTTCTATTCTGAATACAGGTAAGCACATCTTGAAAAAACTTGGATTTAATTCACATGTCCTGACTGGAACCACTAGATAGGGAAAGTTTTCAAATGTCCATAATTATACAGATTGACCCATTCTCATTTTCTCTTTTTTACTACACTAGCCTGCCCTACATCACGTTTCTAGCCTTCATTTGCTGTGACAGTACACTAGATCAGACAAAATTTTTTCTACCCCATGATGCTGAAGTGAAATCTCCCAACTCGTGAATCACCTCACTCCTAGCAAGACAATTCCCTCACTATTTCAGTAATTCTCAGATCCATAATCAATACACGGTTGCCAGTGAAGCTGGCTTCCTAAAGTCTGTATTTTATGAAGTACTCTGAGATGTGTGACACAGGTGTCCTTCAGGCTTCTAAAACATAAAACCTTCTAAAAAGCATGCAATCATTTCTAAATATTGACATTTCTTATGTTGCTGGTGAAACCTCATTAAAGAAATATTTTAAAAGAAAAGAATTAGTCTTACTAGCTGAAATAAAAACTTCTTCCCAGAAACAAGAGAGTTGTTTGACCCAGCGTAACAGAGGTAGGTCAATATTTGTATGACAAACTGGATCATCACCAATAGCTATACTGTATGTCACCAGAAATTTAATAGCATTCTCTATGGCTTCAGTCATGCACTTATAGATATCAACTAGCAGCCTTCTTCAGTGATCATTGAATATATTCTATCTTTGCTGTCTAAATATTCTATCTAAACACTTCCTGGCTTGCTTTCAACGTTACTTGTCATTTAGCAAGCAAAAGAGCTGTGACACTTACTCACCAGTATCTCAAACAAGCTGAAGTGGACATACATTAAGGTGTTCGGTCTATAAGGACATACTTTTCTTTAGGAAAAGTGCTAGAACAGCCCACTATTTTGAAGTACCACTTAATTACCACAGCTCTCTCTTCATAATTTTGAAAGGGCAGAAATATTTTAGTAGCTTCATTACTTCAACAGCTAGAAAAAAAATTTGTAACATTTCAATAGGCAGAAAAAAATTGTGCAAGAACACGGAACAAAACAAACCTCTGCAGTGTCAAAAATAGCTGTTCTTGTCTTACTTTTTCACAAATACCTGCGGGATCTTTTGCCATGACAAAATCATACTATTATGTTTTCACTGTGAAAGCCAGTAATTTACCTGCTTATTGACATTTCAGTTCCACAAATTCCTGCATTGTAAAATGGAAGCAAAACATGGTGAAATTATTTTATATTGCCAGTTTTATTATGCAAACCACAATTGCTCCTGCTGTCAACAAGAAAAGTTTAGTGCTACTGCAAAGCATTTAATCTGTTCTTGCAAAACATGACATGAGCTGCATGTGAATTAGACCACGCCTCCTAATGACTCATACCCCATTTGTCTTGATAGAACAGATATTTTCAAGAAAAATGTCTTTAAAAACACACTTTCCTTTTTCAGGTATACTTCTGTTGTTACACATCAGATTCTAATTCAAGCAAACTAAGGGCAAGTGGGATTCTCTCATGTTCTTATGGTCACAGCTACTTTTTAGGGTTTTTTTCACTATTGCTGTATTGTCTAACAGTTATTTTTCCTGTCATTTGTATGAGACTTAAACACAACAGCAGGCGGTGAGCCATGAGGAGCCTTTCCTGAAAATAAGAGCATTCTAATGTCTAATCATAAAAAATAGCAAAGGGGTAATGGACAAACTAGTGTCTGAAGAGACCTTCTGTTCATTTGTGAAAGAGGACCGTATTTCAGCCTCTGCTTGTTCCCTAAAAATATCTGCAGCAGTTGCAGAATGCTTAAAAGGCAGTAGCTCAAATACGATTCTCTGTGTGTTGTATGTGGAACACCTGCTGGCTTCCTTTTCTTTGATGTAGATTTTGGCAATAAATAAGAAGACTGAAGAGTCTATATGAGCCAATGATACAGTGCCACAGGGGTGTGATCCTGTACTGACCCGAAGTCACCGGACTCATTCTATTTCTCCAGCAAGAAACACACCAGAAAAAGCTGCAGAAGGCGGCACAGAAAACTGCACTGCAGCAAAATACCAGGCCAAAAAGAATAATGATCTTTTTTCCATCAAAAGAATAAAAATTCATTCAGTGCTTTGGGGTCAAAAGCTATTATTTCTATACTTTGAATTCAGATTTGTCAGATTTTTCTATGTGAAATTTCATTCCCAGTTACTATAAAATTAGCCAGTCCTATTCGGATCCTCCAGCTGCAAACACAGAATAGGGCACTAAACGGACAAGCGTACAAGAGTGGCTCTAACACTTTCTAATACTGGCAGAGAATCACAACAGAAAATTCTTCAGAAGAATTCACTTGTCTGTAATGCAGTATTTAAGAAAGCAGTAAGCAGCGGTGTATGCTACTGAACCAGTACATGAATGCATGAGAACCCCCAACTTGATTTCAGCACTAGTAACATATACACACACATAAATGGAAAATAGTTACATGTTGAGGATTTCACTGTCTGTCCCAAAATGTAGCGACTTAGACTGAGCACTACAAGTGTCATGACTGCTACAATGTGATGCTTATTTTTTCAGGTTTTCAACATACACCAGCTAGATGCTCAGCTCTATCTTCATAAAATCATTTTACTCTGAAATAGGCACCACCATTCACATGGCACGAACAGTACAGGTACAGTGAAGAAGGAAAAATCTATACAGAATACATTTCACAGTAAGGTAATGCACTCTGACATAAAAAATCCACAGAAGTGTGACTGATTTCAAGGTCAGAAAAGACCATGGTGAGTGCATTCCACATTAAAAACATCAGAAAATGTCATGAAGTATCATCAGGTGGTCACTGCAATTAGTCCACAATTTCTGTTCAAGTAAAAGTATTGCATCATATGCTCCATTGGAATCAGTTCAATGGCTTATCATCCCACTAATTAAAAAAATATTCACCTTTTAGCATGACTTTATTCAGCTTCAGGTTTAATTTTCCAACCAATCATTATGGCTTTTTTCTTGACAAATTTAACAACTTCCTTCTTTTACCAGAACTCCAAAGCCATCATCAAGGAAACACTCCAAATTCACCTCACTCCAAACCTTCATGTTTCACTCTACTTGCACAAGTATAGCGAGAACTTCAATAGCACTGGATCTTATAAATAGGCTTGGGTCATAATAGTATGTAGAATTAAAAAAAAAAAAAAAAAAATACCAGGGATATTAACAGCAAGTAGTCTGCTACAGATGAGAGAAACTATAGAATATGAACAGAAAAAAAATTTTTTTCATTTTAATTTACTTAAGCCACCAACACACCCACAAACTGACTCATTCAGATAACAGTTTTCCCCAGGCCTCTCATTCATTTTGTATAAAATGCTATATTTAGAAAAGATACATTATTTCCAATCGTTTAGAAAAGAGAAGTTATTTCCAAATGTCAATAAAATTATTACCATCTTCAAATGTGAGCTCCATCCTATTTTATGGAGAACTTTGTAGCATTATGTGGTTTGGGACTGCTGTCATATCCAACTGCTTTCCAGTGCATGTAAGTGACATGACTAGTATGGAACTTTTGGAAATAGTTTTCTTTCTATGTCTTTGTGAATTTCTCCCAGTCTTGCTTGTTCAGTTCCAGTGGTATTCATTTTGGAGGAGGGTTGCTTATCTTTCTTTTAAAAATTATGGGTATATGTACTGCGTGTCTGTACTAACAGACTGAATATAAAAGAGTTCATCCTACATAATGAGTGTATGTGACAACAGCTTTTAGACAGTTCTCAGTTTTGCCTCAGTTTTTTTGTGTAAGTCTCAAACTACTCAAAGACCCCCTCCCATTTGGCAGACAACATTTGTATTTGAGAAAGAGGTTTTTTATCAGCAGTCCTCATCCTACACCTCTGGTGGAATCCTGAGATATCTTGGACTAATAAGAGGATCAGGAATCTGGCTAGTGAGTTTCTTGTAAACAAGGATATAGGCTTTGAGCTTGATATGTAGGAGACAAGTGTTCAGAGCAGAAAACAACTCAAGTGTACCTACCTCTGACTGTGTTGCTGAATACATACAGTGCTACGTTCTGTATTACCTACTCTCCATTAAGAAACTGTAACTTTAAACTACAGTGTATAACCCCACTGAAATACAAATGAGAGGTAACAGAAGTGTGTAAAATCCAGGTCTGGTCATCATGTACCAGCATGAGACATAGTACATTAGCCAGCTGGACATGGTAAACAGGAATCCTTAGAAACAGTACTGTGTAAAAACATCAGGGACCTCAAAATCATTCTTGAACTTCAAATATTTAATTCTTCGCTATTTTTCACTTACAAGAAGAAACAGGCATCTGTTGCTGAAACTCCTGGGAGCATATCTTTCAAATAGATTCTAAAAGTGCACCTAAGAGCACTGGAAAATGGCACATGGGAAACAGAGAGAGGCACTGGTAGAATTCATTGTTTTCTTAAAGTGAATATTTTCCTTTTTCAATGCCGTATTCTGGAGGTCAACCAACCATATGTAAACTATTAGGTTTATGCATTTTATCAAGAAAGGATGTGATTTTCTCCTGCCTTTGGAAAACCTGAATCATTGCAAATTCCTCATTTGACAAAAAAAAGGGCTATGTAAAATGAAGTGTTCCCTCCAGAGCCATGTAGTTTCTTTGCTCTTCTGTATTTTGCTTTTACAAAATGTACCACTACAAGTGTATCTTATGTGACAAGATCTTATTTGGAAAACAAAATCAATGTATCAGGTGATGCAAGGATTGTTCTAATGGCTGACAGTATTACTTCACATTTCTCTTGTGTAATGAATAGGGACACAAAGTTTAACAATTAGTGATATAGTATAATCTCCTATCTATGTATTTTAGGAAAAAGCTTAGGATCCTGAAGTCTAAAAAGAAGCACTCTTCCTCATTAACTGTTCAATATGGCTACAGATTAAAGAGAAAATCATCTTGCAGAAACTTGCTTTCCATAAATAAATAGCTTTGTATACAGAAATCAAGAGCTGCAGAAATCTTGACTGCAGCAAAATATGTTAACGGATACTACTAAAAAATAAAGTGTAAGGTCAAGGAAACTGTAAATCTAATGCTCTTACATCACCATGTTCATTCAAGAATTTTTAAAATTAGTATAAATATCTCATTTAAATTGCACCAAGACCAGAGTTGTCACCACAGTTGCCTACTTGGTATGCAAGCACTATCCACATTTTCTGCTCAAAAAAAATAGAGAAATATCATGTTTTACCTAATGTCATGTAGCAGGAAACAGAAATCAAATCCTGTTCTATGACCACTTGACATTCAAAGCCCTTCAGAATCCACTTTCTAATATTTTTCTCCTCTCTTGTCACCCCCTCCTCTTTCAACACACAAATCATTCAAGTCCTCTAACTTCTTGTATTCTTGTTCACCGTTTCCTTTCATACTGCTAATACATTTGAAGTTCCCTTTCTGAACCAAGATACAGCTTCTCTTTTATTTACTAATGCTTATCTTAAAACACATTCCTTCATGACTGTCATGGGCTATCACAGATGCCCCCCTGTAACCAATTCTCGGCCTTTACCCATATCTGGAGACAGCTTTTCAGCCTTTCTAACCTAGTGCAATTGGGTTGCCAGCACACAGTAACTACATATTGCTCTCACTCCAAAGAGTTAAAAACTTTTTCTTCTTACTAAAGAAAAGCATTCACTGTCAAAATAAGTTAACGTAAACAGCATATTGTTAACCATCTTTATATTACTATTCATTTATGCAACTTCTAAATCCTTGCATTTATTATATTGTCTACCTAATTCATCAAACCCTTCAGGCTGGAAACACATCTTTTCAGAGGTCTTTAGAATTCCCAATGCACTGCATGGCAACATAATATAAATAAGTACTATATAGTTCATTAAATAAATTTGAAAAAACAGCAGCATTTCTATATATAATCAACAGAAGATTTAAAGACAAAGTTTGTTTTCTAATAAACACAGATGAAAGAAAAATCACAAAAAAGTATCTTTGCACTTTTCACAGTATCAAAGCAAGTTAGTACTATGGGAAAAGAAAGACTCTGCCAAATATGCTCCCTCTCTGGCAATGCTGAAGGCCATGTTGGATGGGGCTTTGAGCAGCCTGGTTTAGTGGAAGGTGTCCCTGCCCATGGCAGGTGGGTTGGAACTAGACAAGCTATAAGGTCCCTTCAAACCCAAACCATTCCATGATTCTATGATATACCTCATTGCTGTAGAGCTAAAATGTACTTCAAGAGAAGGAAGATCATGCTACACAGTTCCTATTACTATGGATCTCTTAAATTTTAAAAACTGCAAGGGAATATATTTGCCTTTTATGTGACATATTTTTTAGGTGCAACAAAGGCAATGCTAAAGATGATAAACTTCAGCATTAAAAAGTACTCTTAAAAGGCTGGAACCTATCCCATCTAAAGGTGAGATGTAGATCTCAAGTTTAAAAAGTCCATGGAGCTATATTAGAAAGTTTAGATAGGAGTTTATACTCCTCTACACTTCTCTGTCTATAACACAGCCTCTGTTCACAGGATGCTGCTTTTGCAGTTGATGGAAATCTAGTCAGTTTAGCCAAATGTTCCTGGAGTACCATTCATCTCATCCTGAAGCAGACATGTAAAATAGGTCAGATCAATTATGTCCTATAAGTGCCTCTCTCTCTTCAATGACTATAAATGGGCCACAGAGTGACTGACTCAGCTACAGGCATCTGAAGTGAGATGAATCCCACACCCCACAAAATACTATTCTGCAGAAGTTTTCTCAGTAAAATAATGTTGAAATGCTTTTTACCAAAAGATATTTAAACAAAAGAAAATAGCAACAGAATTTTATCTAATACAGTCTAATTTCTAAGAAAGTACTAAATTGCTAAGGCTGAAAAAGAATTTGTTTGCATGCTATTATTTATCATAGTGTTTGTCAATAGGCATAATTTCCAGTCTGTCTAGGACTAAGAAAATGTTGGAAAATTGAGCAGAACCCATTTTTGCTGTGATTCCCTCTAGAGGACTGATATCTACACATTTTGTGATCTTTTGAAAAAGCTGCTGCTTTTGAAAGTACATAAAAACACACCAATTTTATTGAAACCTGCATACTCTTTGAAGATAGTTGGAAAACAGGCTTTTTTTCTGCCATGATAAAAACAGACCAGGCAGCTGATACTTCAAGAAGGAGAAGTAAAAGCATAGAAATTTCACTTACATGATAATTCCACTCACATTCTCCTCTTACTTAAGCAAAATTAAAAGATTGTGGTATTTTGCTTCTTTAAAACAAAACAAATTAACTTCTCTCAACATTTTGATCCTCATATAAACTAAAGCTGTTTGAAGACTATCAACAGGTCTTTCAACTTAAAATGAAGTTTTCAGAAAATCAAGGTTCTACAGGATACTTCTAATGAAAACCTTCACTGGAGAAACTTAAAAAAATACTTCAGGTAACTGAATCAACATATTTAATTTGGGGTCAATTTAAGACTACAACTGAGCCATATATGATCAGTGAGACTTTCATTTCAGGTGTTTCAAATCTCCCTTCTTAACTGCATTAATGCCTCATGGTTAAGTTGAACAAGGAAGCCTGACCAAAGGACAAGACTGGGGCCTCTATTGCAGAGCAGGAGCTCAGCAATTTTCCTCCTTGGCATTATGGGCATACTAGGATCTGAAGATACAATTTCTAGCATCAGGAGTAGGAAAACCTTCTCTCTGCACTCAGGCTGACAAACTTGGCAGCTCAGGCTGACAAAGTTCAGTGTTACCTTTAAAAATATTATTTAATGTTTCAGAATTTTGCCTGCTCAAAAAATAATCTTTTCTAAAATATTCTATTCCATTAAAACATCCTCATTCTTCAATTTTGTCTTGACATGGAGCAAAAACCAAATGCTGAAATATGAGAAGCTCCCATAGGAAAAAAACTGCAAATGTTGAACAGATAAAATTAAAACCTCTTCAAGGAACACCCTCTGCTGCAACTAAGGTGTAGAAGAGAAAAAAAACTATAGAGGCAGAACCATCTCAAAATACCATTTATTTCTTTGTTCTGTTGGCTTCTGTAAAACATAACTTCAGTATCTGTACTGCACTTAAGAGTTTTAATCCAGTGATCACACAAAACTAATGGCTCAAGAAGGTAAAAATAGCAGATATATGGTATCTAATAGCCATACTGCTGTTGGGAGCAATTTGAGATTTGTTGCTCTTCAAGCAAAAGCTCATAATAATTGTTCAAATAACCTACATACAACAGATAAAAATGAGAAAAACAACAGCCACTTTCTGTCACTGTAGTAATTTTTGGTGAACAGTTAAATGTATTTTTTCTCTTGTATTACCTTTATTTTAAAGACAGTGATAAGTACATATCTAAATGCTTATTTTACAAGAACAGACGTGTTCTGATACAAGATTCAAGGAGCTGTTTTGTTTTCAACTGCATATCCAGATAAATAGGACTATTAAAAGGAACAAAGATGCTTCATTTTAGTTAAAATGTCTCACCTTCTTCCTTTAAAAAAGCCTTCAAAAGTTATACTTCTTTAAACTGTGTGACTTAGAGGTTACAAAAGATTAATAGCTCTTCCTGGAGCTGTACTGCCTTTCTCATCAGTATTATCATCTTTTGTTTGCTTGTCTCACACCTGACTATTTTTTTAACGCTTTGTTCATTTGTCAAGGTAAACAAAGGCAAGGGAATAATGAGTTCAGCTGAGGTTACAATAGCCACCTATCTGGTATAAGGTCATGATAAATCAGTAAAATATACACCTACTGTACCCCTTTCTACTTTATTCAATCACGTATATTCTGAGTACCCTATGGAGCTATTTTGTCTTAAAATTCTTACAATTAATTCTTACAACTTAATCTTCCCTCTCACACAGATGTCACGCAATGGTGCAGTTTTATTATTTCACAACCATTTGAGGAAAAAAAATATCTATTTTCTTCTGTTCTTTATGTGCAAAATACAGTAGCTCACAAATTCTCATAAACCGAATAGGAACGGATATCATCAGCACTCAAGTCAAACCTCCACATTACACAAGTGCTGCAGAAAACATAATTCTATGAAGGGCACACATCCTTCTAGAACAGTGCTACCATACAGAACTGCTACGCAGTCTTAAATTGCTGCCTTTTGCAGCAGGGAGCAGCTGAAGTGATAGTATTGCTTAGGTGGGTAGAATGATCCAGCTCAAAAATGATCCAGCTCAACACCTCATATTACTTGAAATGTGCTTTCTGTCTTGATGCAATGTCTTTCCATTCACACTTTCTCTTCTGTACTGAAATCCAAAGCACAATGCAAAGGCACGAGTCTTTTCTGCTACTAGAGTTAGTTATAGACTTTCCATAGCTATGGAAACCCAGCAGGAGCACTTTAATATAGACTAGAGACTTCTGGCCAGAACACAGTTCCAAAAAAAAAAAACCACCAACATTTAACCTAGTGTATTTTATGCCCACACTTGGCAAGAGATATTCAGCACTGTATTAGCAAAATCTAACAAAAATCCACTCCATTTTGTTTCTTATAAAACCTTAGTTACTTGGGGCCTAATGAGCAAATACTAACAGAAGTTTTGATTCACAAATACTGTGACTATACTTTTTTTGTGTATATCTGCTCCTACAATATTTGTTCACTTCAGAAGTTTTCTATCATTGGTCAGAATACCCTCAGGACTGCAAGTCTCTTGTCTCCATCAGTCTATTGGGAAACACAGGCATTATGTAGGGGACACTCTTTGCACTTACTCGCTTTTGCTCTAGTCAAAAGTTTCTTAGGAGCAAACCATAAACATACATACACATACCATAGAGATTAGACCAAAAGCTGTCTCTTGCAGCGAACAGTAGCAGTTGCCAATGAAAAGAGGGTAAGAATGAGGCAATACACCATGACACACACCATTGCATGATCTTCCTATTTGCCAGCTACCCTCCACTGTTGGACAATTCTCCGATCCATGAGGCCTCACACCAGTCTAGAGAGTGGATCCACCCATAGAGATGCATCCCTCAGCAGATGCACAGATAAGGCGAATCATCGCTCCATTAATAATTTAAAGCCTTATATAATGGAATAGCAAAATATTACTGCAGGTAAGACTCTTAAAATCAAAATTCACTGAAACTATCCTTTTCATCTTTGTACCACTTGACTATTATTTGAAAATTAATTCCACAAATACCATATATGACTGAAAAAACTCTTACTGTGAAATCTGGAAAAGATTCAATCATTAAGGATGCTACAGCTTTTTAACTGAATCCAAAAAATATTACTTCACTGTTGCTACAGTAACATCTTCTTAATAAGCCCTTTAAAGTTAAACACTGCCTTAAAAGAGTTTTAGGTCAAGTTAAAAAACAAAGACAAGCTTTTCAGAGGAATAAATTTTATATTCAGCATGAGCAAGAATGAAGGAGAAAAGGTGAACTCAAGTTTTTAGCTATTTCTATAACGGCTTCTCACTTGCTGTGGTCTGTCCCACTTTCTTTCCCCTTAGCCACCCAGTAGTCTCTCTTCTGAGGATAGAATTCTCAGTTGCCTCTAAGGGAAAATTCCTAATAAATTTTTATCCTACAGCAACTTACTATCTAGATTTAAAAAAAAAAAAAAAAAAAAGCTTAGATTTGCAAAAAGATGTATTTGCAGACAGAAGTTTGCACCTCCTCAGATGAGACCAAGAATAAAAAGCTATTTCCAATTTGTCACATATGGAGAGGATAGATAATATATGAACTGAGAAATTGCAGAGTGAATAAAAAATTCATTCATGAGGCACCTGGGTATTATAACAGGAATTTATATTTATTTGCTCTATGATACCTATGATATGATGATTTGCACATAATATCTGGTGTTCTCTAGATCAGAGGGAACACCGTCTAAAGATCAGGGTCATTCTTCTGGGGGAGAGTTTGCAATATGCATAGTGGGGAACATCTTTGGAAAAGGAAGAACAACCTCTTTCAGTTTTCATGCAGTTGTAAAGCTTCGTTTAGTGAGTTATGCGTTTAAACTTAAACAGGGGAAGTTCAGGACAGATATAAGGAAGAAGTTCTTTACTGTGAGGATGGCAAGGCACTGGAACGGGTTGCTCAAAGAAGTGGCAAATGCTCCATCCCTGTCAGTGTTCAAGGTCAGGCTGGACGGAGTCTTGAGCAACATGGTCTAGTGTGAGGTGTGCCTGCCCGTGGCAAGCGGTTGGAACTAGATGATCTTAAGGTCCTTTCCAACCCAAACCATTCTATGACTCTGTGATTATTGGCACCAATCCAGTTTCAGAGAAATATTCACTTCATTTGCACCTTCTCAGATGAAGGTTTTTACAGTCCTTCCCAGATGTCACCAGATATATATTCACTGGACGACAATGAAAACCAAAGCTTCCAACTCATCCAAAAGTTGTATGCTACATCAATTTCAACAAAGTAAATGAAACACAAAGTATTGTTATTGCAGAAGGTGCTTCAAATAGCTGATTCAAAATAATTTGATGAATTCCTATCTAATTTCATTTTAAAAACCCTGTTCTAATTATCTTATTTGGAAATGCGAGAGATTCTTTAAGTACCCCTAAAAATGTACACAGGTGACAGCACTATGCAGCTTGTTATTACATATTTTTCTAGTGTGTCAAATTTTGATGTCATTAAAGTGCTCAATTAC